>PVKS010004413.1:65210-93748 GCA_004027875.1 Aplodontia rufa | reverse complement strand
TGTGATATCTGAGGGCCCAAGATCACTTTTTTGCTGAGCAACCTGCCCTGCCCTCAGGGAAACGTCACAATGGGGGCTGCCCCTCGCACAAACAGCTGCAAGTTTGCTAATGTGAACAATTAATTCCCAGCGCTTTATGCAAGATTATATAAATTAAGAGACTTCAGATCAGGAAGTTTGCAGCAGGCCGGGTTAGGGTATTTGATTAGGAAACTTGCTCCCTTGCTCCGTTTCCTCTCTCTGGAGTAGCTCCCCTCTGGGTGTGGGGCAGAGTGCCCTGGGCTCCACTAAGTTTTCCTTTATAGTTGTTAATGGACCATGTTATTCCTTTGGAGTTAAAAAATTAGCGGGGGATAATGTTCCCCCACACTGGGTGCTTTGTCCTGCCATGGGAATCCAGGTGCTGTCCTTCAGGGTGAGGTGATTCTCAGGAGCTTCCTGGAGTCACTAGTGGTGGGGTGAATGCCATCTGGAACCCTGTTCTGGCCTATTTATTGATTGGATTGTTTGCATTTCTGTTATTGAGTTTTTTGTAAATTTTGGATATTAGTCCCCTGTCAAAGGGATCACAGGCCATGATTCGCTCTCATTCTGTAGCTTGTCTCTTGATTGTTTTAATTAATTCCTTGGCTGAGCAAAAGCTTTTTAATTTAATGGCATCCTATTCATAAATTCTTGATTTTAATTCTTTTGCTTTGGGAGTCTTATTGAGAAAGTCTTTGCCAGCTCCCACTTGCTGAATATATGGTAGCTGATTTAATTACTAGTTCATTGATCCATTTAGATTTGATTTTTGTGCAAGGTGAGAGGTAAAGATCCAATTTCAACTTTCTGCAAGTGGCTGTCCAGTTTGTCCAGCACCATTTGTTGAATAGGTTATCTCTCCTTCTTGTTATATTTTGACCCCCTTTGTCAAAGATCAGATGTTTAAAGATTTGTGGGTTTGTTTCAGAGTTTTCCATCCTATTCCATTGGTCTTCACTCTTATTTTGATACCAGTAACATGCTGTTTTTAATACTACAGCTCTATAGTATAATTTTAGATCTGGTATTGCAAAACCACTTGTTTCATCTTTCTTGCTTAGTATTATTTGGGCTATTCTAGGTTTCTCATTGTTTCAAATGAATTTGAGAATTGCTTTTTCTACATATGAAAAGAATAACATTGGTATCTTGACAAGGATTGCATTGAATCTATATAGTGCTTTTGGGAGAATTGCCAATATAATTTTATTAATTCTGCCTAACCAAGCACATAGAATGTCTTTTCATTTTCTCAGGTCTTCTTCAACTTCTGTTTTCAGTGTTCTATTTTTCATTATAGAGGTCTTTTACTTCTCTAGTTAGATTAATTCCCAAGTATTTTATTATTTTAGAGGGTATTATGAATGAGATTGTTTTCCTGATTTCTTCTTCTGCCCTATTATTATTATTATTATACAGGAAAGCTACTGATTTATGGGTGTTGATCTTGTAGCCTACTACTTTGCCAAACTTGTTTATAAGCTCAAGCAGTTTTTTGGTGGAGTTTTTTTGGATCTTCCAGATATAGGATCATGTCATCAGCAAAAAGGGATAGTTTGTCTTCCTCCCTTCATATTCTTATATCTTTGATTTCCTTCTCTTGTCTGATTGCTCCAGCCAGGGTCTCAAGAAATATATTGAGTAAAAGTGGTGAGAGAGGGCAGCCTTGTCTTATTCCTGAGTTTAGTGGAAATGCTTTCAACTTTTCTCCATTTGGTATTATATTAGCTGAGGGTTTGGCGTATATGGCCTTCACAAAGTTAAGATAAGATCCTTTGATCCCTATTTTGTCTAGAGTTTTAATTACAAATGGGTGCTGGATTTTATCAATTTTATCTATTGAGATGATCAAATGGTTTTTGTTCTTAATTCTGTTTAAGTGATGAATCACATTTATTAATTTGCATTTATTAATTAATATGTTGAACCAGCCTTGCACACCTGGAATGAAGACCTCTTGATCATGATGAATTATCTTCTTGATATGTTTTTGAATGCGGTTTGCGAGAACTTTATTAAGGATTTTTGTGTCCATGTTCATCAGGGATATTGGTCTGTAGTTTTCTTTTTTTTTTTTATGTGTCTTTGTTGGGTTTTGGTAACAAAGTTATGGTTGCTTCATAAAAAGTGTTTGGAATAGCTTGATAAGGAGGTGTTTTAGCTCTTCTTCAATGGTGTGGTAAAACTCAGCAGGGAATCCATCAGGTCCTGGGCTTTTCTTCTATGGAAGACTTTTAGTATGGATTTCAGTGCCTCTCATTGGGATGTTTAGGATTTCAATTTCATCCTATGTCAATCTGGGGATGTTGTATGTGTCTAGAAATTTGTCCATGTCTTCCACATTATCTGATTTAGAGCAGTACAATTTTTCAAAACATGTTCTGATAATCTGAGGATTTCAGTGTGGTCAGTGGTGTTCACCCCCTTTTCATTGTTGATTTTGTTGATTTACTTTGATTCTCTCCTTCTTTTAGTTAAATTAGCTAGGGGTTTTTCAATTTTCTTTATATTTTCAAAGAATCGGCTCTTTGTTTCCTTGATTCTTTTAAATTTTTTTTTGTTTTCAGTTTCATTGATTTCAACTTTGATCTTTATTATTTCCTGTCTTCTGCTGGTTTGGGGACAATATTGTTCTTCCTTTTGTAGAGATACGAGTTGGAGCATAAGCTTAATTGTTTGATATCTCTCCTGATTCTTAAAGTGGACCCACAGTGCTGAAATTTTTCCCCTTAAGAATGCTTTCATGCTGTCCCAGAGGTTTTGATATGTTGTGTCTTCATTCTCATTCTCTTCCAAGAATTCCATAACTTCTGTTCTCATGTCTTCTTGGATCCATTCTTTATGTCATAGGGTGTTTTTCGATGTCCATGTATATATTTGCTTTCTGTGATGATTTTTGCTGTTAATTATTAGGGTCATGGCATCATGGCCTGATAGGATACCCGGAATAATATCTACTTTTTAAATATTTGCTGAGATTTCTATTGTGAACTATAATATGATCTATTTTGAAGAAAGATCCATGTGCTGCTGAGAAGAAGGTATACTTTGCCATTTTGAGGTGGAATATTCTTTAGATGTCTGTTAAGTCTGTTTTATTTATGGTGTTGTTTAGACCAGAGATCTCTTCATTGTTTTTTTTTTCTTTGATGATCTGCCTATTGGTGATAGAGAAGTATTAAAATCTCCCAGTACTACCATGTTGCAGTCCACAAGTGGTTTTATGTCACAGAGTAATTTTTCCACATAGTTGGAAGCCTTTGCATTTAGAGGATATATTTACTATGGTTATATCTTCCAGTTGTATTCTTCCCTTTACTAGGATATAGTGGCCTTCTTTATCTCTTCTGATTATTGTATGATGTTGGAAGTCCACTTTGTCAGATATAAGTATTGTAACTCCAGCTTGCTTTCTTGGGCCATATGCCTGTTGGTTTTTTTCCATCCTTTCATTCTCAATCTGTGGATGTCATTGACTGTAAGATGGGTTTCCTGTAAGCAGCATATTATTGAGTTTTGTTTTTTGATCCATTCTGTTTGTTTATGTCATTTGATTGGTCATTGAGACCATTCACATTCAGTGTTAGAGTTATTATGTGGTTGTGGTTCATATTAATTGTGTTTTTTTACGAAGTTCTGTGCTGTCTTGGTTGTCTATTGATAGCACTATACCTTTACTGAATTTCCTCTGTCTCTGGATGTTGAGGAGTATTTGCTTGCTTTTCTTTCTGGAGTTTATCTTTGAGGATTCTTTGTAATGCTGGTTTTCTGTTTACAAATGCTGCAAGTTTGATCTTATCTTGAAAAGTTTATTTCCCCATCAATTTGAAGCTGAGTTTTGCTGGGTATAGCATTCTTGGCTGCATGGTGTGTTTATTCAGATGTTGAAACATATCCTTCCATGATCTTCTTGCTTCCAGAGGCTGAGATGAAAAATCAGATGTGATTCTGATTGGTTTGCTTCTGAATGTGATTTGGTGTTTCTCCCTTGCTGCTTTTAATATTCTTTCCTTGATTTCCCTGTTGTACATTTTGAATATAATGTGTCTTGGTGAACTTCTCATTTGATTAAGCCTGTTGGGTGTCCTATAAGCTTCCTGGATGAGCATATCTGACTCTATTTTTATATGGGGAAATTTATCTTTAGCTATTTCATTGAGAATGATCCTTATCCCATCTGTTTTGTTTCAATTTCTTCCTGTATCCCAATTACTCTTAGGTTTTTTCTTCTCATTTCATCCCAGACATTTTTAAAATTCTGTTCGTGTTCTGTGAATTTGTTTTTTCTTTTTTTGTCATCTGTGCGCTCAAGCTTGCTCAGCCTGTCCTCATTGTGAGAAGTTCTTTCTTCAAGAGCTGAGGTTCTATTTTCTATAGAAGTTAGTCTATTATTAAATTCTTCCATGTTCCTCTCATGTCATTGACTGCAGATTTTAACTCTGTTACTTCTTTTTTGAGTATGTCTATTTCTTTGATAATAGAGTTTTTATCTCTTGAGTTTTCTCACTTAGTCCCTTCATTATATTTTCTTTTAGCTCATTATTAGTAATCAGATCATTGATGATATTTTCAAGGTTTTCATCTTAGTCCCTATCTGTGGCATCCTTTTTAGGGGAGTTGTGGGTTTAAAGTGAACCTTTCCTAATTTGAATCTTCATTTTTGAAGAGCTTCTTCTGGATATATGAATTAAGATTCCCTGTGGGGAAGGTAGGCATTTCTCCAGGTGGTTTTTCCTTGCAAGTCAAAGGGACAGATCAGTCACCATCTCTTTGATGATCACCTTCTTCCTGATGCCGCTTTTGCCTGGGTCCTAGGTCCTTGTTGTGCTCCACCTTTTGGATCCAGGTTCAAGACTGAAGATCTGAACCTGGGTTGTCCTGCCACCTGCCAGGCCAGGACCAGAAGAAGCCTGGGCCGAAGGCTGGCCAGGTGGGGCTGCTTCTCTGGTTGGTCCTGGGCATGTACTAAGGACTGGACCAGAGGAGGCCCTGCTATTCCTTCAGCTGGGCAGGGGCTGCTCCAGATGGCAGACATACCCTGAGGAGTTCTGAGTGCATGCCAGGGGGGACCAAAGAGGCTCAGACCTGCATGTGGGGCATTAGGTAGGAGGGGGACTATTCTGGATGGGGGTCTTACCAAGCATCCTGAGCACCTGTAGCGTGTTGAGCACCTGTCTCCTGGGACCAAAAGAGACCCTGACCTGCACGCAAGGCGATGAGTAGAGGGGGGATGCTCCAGATGGAGGTTCTCCTGGTGGTGTCCTGAGCACGTGACTGCCAGGACCATAAAAAGCCCAAATGGCACACTGGGCATTGGGTAGGTGGGGGCTGCTCCAGAGCAGATGTGGAGGATCCTCCTCTGGTCCTTTATATTGTATTTTGAGAAAAGATTTCCCTCTATTGCTTGGGGCCTTGCTAATTTGCTGAGGCTGGCAGTGAACTCACGATCCTCCTTCTCAGGCTCCCAAGTCACTGCAATTACAAGTGTGCACCACTGCACCCGGCCCAATAGTGGTTTTTTTGTTTTGTTTTAGTTTTAGTTTTTGTTTTTAAAGAGAGAGGGAGAGAGAGAGAGAGAGACAGAATCAATTGTATTTAGTTTTTATGTGGCTTTTGTTGCTCTGACACTTTATTGTGTACATGGTGCTGGGATTTAAACCCACATACTTATGTATGCCAAGCAAGTGCCATAACCACTGAGCCACCACTCCAGCCCCCTCAGTAGTGTTTTCTTAAAGGAAACATTGTGGTTATAATTTTAACTGCAGAGAGTATTACTTAGAAAATCTTGCCCTCCTGCAAGAGACAATCTTATTTTTGCACTTTGTCACTTGGAAAGGACCACATTTTTAAAAAGGAATAATCCTCAGATTCCAATTAATGGCTCCTAAATTATTTTTAGTCAAATTCTTAAGAATTTGCTTAAAGAATGTAAGCACTTACATTGTTTTGATCCAGATTTGACAGTTACATGAAGTATTTAGCTTCCTCCTTCACCAAGTACAGAATTTTCATTTTTAATAGGAGGAAACACATATATATTGGTGATGATTTATCAAGATAAATTTTAAAATATGTTTGTTATTAGCATTGGGAGTATATTATGATGATCTATCTTTATAATCCATCATTGCACTGAATAATATGAATAAGGAAAGGGATGACTGCAGCAGTGTTCCATGTTGGAAGAGCAAGGTATATAAACAAATTATTTTGAAGACATAGAGGACAGAGTACTTTCTGAAACATTTTGGGAATAATTGAGAAAAGACATTTTTGCTTAAATTTTATTAATATATATATTTTTAGAACAGTTGTAGATTTACAGAAAGTATGAGACAGAATAGAGTTCTCATAGACCCTTTTCCTCAATTACCATTTTACATTAGTGTGGTGTGTTTGCTAGAATTAATGAACCAACATTGAATACTCTTGTTAAATTTCATAATTTATTCAGGTTTCATTACTTTTTTCCTAAGAACTTTTTCTATTCCAGAATGCCATCTAGGTTCCTACGATCCATTTTGTTTGCCTGTCTCCTTGCTTCTTTTGGCTGCATCAGTTTCTGAGAATTTTCTTGGTTTTGATGACTTTATAATTATAAGCAGTACATGTATTCTGTAGGATGTCCCTCTGCTGGAATTTGTGTGATGTTTTCCTTATGAGTAGACCAGGATGATGCAACTTTGAAAAGAAGACCCCAGAGGTAAAGACATCTTGTCTTATTCCTGATCATAGGAAGAAACACAAGGACTTTCACCTTTGACTATTGTTATGGTTTAGACCAAGGTGTCCCGCTAAAGTTCATGTGTGAGACAATGCAGGGCACATTAGAGGTGAAGTGATGGGGTTATGAGAGCCTAAACCTGATCAGTGCGTTGATCCTCTGATAGGGATCAACTGTAGGCAGGTAGGGCGTGGTTGGAGGAGGTGGGGCACTGGGGTGTGCCATTGAGGCACGTATTTTACCCTTGGTGAGAGAAATCTCTCTACTTCCTGGTGCAATGTCTTGAGCCACTTTTGTACACCACACTCTTCTGCCATGATGTGCTACTCACCTCTGGCCCAGAGCAACAGAGTCAGCCATCTATGGACTGAGGCCTCTGAAAACATGAGCCCGAAAATCAACTTTTCCTCCTCTAATTGTTCTTGTCAGAACAATTGCCTTTTAGTCACCGTAGTGAAAAAGCTGAGTATGCTGTGGTGCTCAGTGGTAGCTGCAGTGAAGCATATGAGGAGCTGGTGAGAGGAAGTGTAACAGCAGAGAGAAGAGAGCAAAGGTGTGGCAAGTGGCACTTCTCTGCCTGTCCTTTCAGTCTTCATTGCTTTCCCTGTTTATAGAGAAGTTGTGCAAAGAGACAGAGATTGTTTTTTGTACCTGGAATTGAACCCAAGGTAGCTCAATCACTGAGCCACATCCGCAGAACACCCTCCCCCTTTTTCTGCAACAGAATCTCACTAAGTTGCTTAGGGCCTTGCTAAGTTGCTGAGGCTGATTTTGAATTTTTGATTCTCCTGCCTCCAACTCCCAAGTTGCTGGGATTACAGGTGTGCAACACAGTGCTTTGATTTTTTAACGTTCCTAGCCAGGTTTTCCTGCTTGCAGCTTAGAAAGTACAGCCCAGAGTTGAAGGACTGACATTCTGTGCATTTGAACCATTTTCAGGAAGCACCTTTAACACTGCCAAACTTCAGTGAAGTGCCCTTAGCAGGGGCAACAATGCTATTCCCTCAAGAGTTTCCTGGGTGTATTGTTTGGATTAACTAGAGTAGAGCCAAACAGAAAGAATATGGCTGTTGCTACTTTGAATTTGTAGCAAAGAGGCAGTACCTTCAGCTGATGTGTAGGTGCTTGGGTTCCCACAAAAGTAAAGCTGAAGTCAATAGCTTGCTTATGAATATATTCCATTCTTGAAAGTCATCCTGGGGAACAGAGTAGGAACTGGAAAGATTGACTAAGAGGAGAGCAAAAGTGAGTACAAAATTACTGATCTGAGTACCACTTGGGCAAGGGAAGCTCAATCCTACTGGGACTCTGAAAGCTTTGTGGAGTTCTTGGAAGTATGCATCTGAGAGATCATGGGAAATAGAAACATTGATCCATGATTCTCATCCTCCACTGGACCAGGTTGGATGTATGTAGGAGTGCCTTCCCTTGGGTATTCTACTTGGAATCAGAGGAGCTGGGACAGAAAAGAATTTCCTGATACATCTGCAGTGATGTTCATCATGGTGACACCAGTGCACGTGGTTCTTTCAGCAATGACTGGAGTAAAATGTGCTCCAGAGGATATTAGGTCAGGCACAAGAGGTATTACAATGTATGACTTCAGTTTTCATGGATTCTCAGAAATACTTGGTGAAAGGAAGGCTTTGAAGGGAGACCCTAGATGAGCAAGCAGATGAGCGTAACACTGGAACTTGGAGTATTGGTGTAATAGTGATATAAATTATTTATTGATATCTCCAGGCTGTTGAAGACTGGGCTGTGTGCTTTATGTTTATATGTATATTTGTCTTCTATGAGGGCTCAACTGGAGTGGGCCAATGGCAACCACTAGTTTTATAGCTGCAATTTGTCTCTTATAGTTTAACCTGCCTAGTCTGAGTCTAGATGACTGAGAATCAGGTAGTTTCAGTCTGAAATCCAGCAAGTTTGAGACCCAGAAAGAGCTGATGTTTCAGTTTGAATCTGAATTTTGGGGGGAGAAGGATGTGCAGCTCAAAGGGTGTCTGGCAAGACACTGCTCCTCTCTATGCTGGGGGTAGGGGCTCTGCCTTCTCATTTCATTTAGGCCTTCACTGATTGGATGAGGCCACACTAGGCAAGGCAATCTGCTTTCCTACCAAGCCTACCAACTCAATATTAACCTCATCGAGGCACTCAGCATAGGCTGACCAAATGTCTGGACAACCTGTGGCCCTCTCAAACTGGGAGCCCAAATTGACCATGTGAACCCTGAAGCCTGGCAGGACTACATGAAGGGAGTGAGTCCCTGGGGATCAAAGAACAGGAGAGAAGAAAGGCAAGTGGGACACTTACCCAAAATACCTATGAGCCAGCATGGCCAGGAGCCACAATTGCTGTCATCCCAAGGAAGCCACCTGGATCTGGTCTATATGTTTGGACCATAGCCACCCAAACACAGGATGTGCCAAATGAGGACATCATACTTCTGAAGAATTTTGGCCACATGTAATCCTCTGAAGTCTTGAAATCCCTCCACCTGAAGGCAAGTTTTTCACAAGTCCATCATAGGAGAGCTCAGATGTTAGCTCATAGAGTATGAAAGATGAGATATTCATTACACACTGAAATTAGTTACCTAGAAGTTGTATCACTATGAATGGCAACCTCTAGGAAAGTGAAACAGAACAGAACAACCCCAAATACATGTGAGATCAACTGAAGTGATGTCACACAGCGCTGTTTTAGTGAATGCTAGCTATGAATGGGCACCCAGTCATTCAGTTTTTAAGACACAGCCCTGAATGTATGCAGGGCTACTGCCAAGAATGCCCAGCTCTGCTGTTCAGTGCTATGGAAGGTGTCCCTGGGCTCTCTGAGGGCTTTGGCTCCCGTTGCTAAAGCCACCCAAGAAGTCACTCCTTCAGACAGCAGAGAGGCAAGCCCTCTGGTCATGCACATTCAGCTCTGCCACACCTGACAATAAATGCACCAAACTCACTGTACTGAGATTAAATCCCTTTATCATGATTTCCTAAGAAACTGAATTATCCTGAATATAAAATGTAGAAAAACGTTGTATCAGGACCACATAATGGCATCACTGTGGAACTCAGACACATAAAGATGCCGAGGCCATCAGGTTAAGATCTAAGACTTGGTTAGTGCTGGACTGATGGGGTCAAAGAGCATCACTAGGGCTGAAATCCATCTGGATGTGGTGCCTTTAGGAGAGCCAGTAGGCAAAAAGGAAGCTTTTAGTGTCTGCCCATCTTTCTTGGATAATTTTCTTCCCAATCATGTAGAGGCCATGAAAAAAATGCAGACTTTGGCATCAAGGAGGCAGGAGGTTGAATTCCAGCCCTGTCACTTACTGGAACCTTGGGCAAATTACTTACTGTCTTAGTTCTTAAACTTATTTGTTTTCTTTCTCGGATTTTTCTTTTCAGCTTGGTTCAGAATGTACATTTCTAACCATGACTTATACCCTAACGAGAGACAGCAATTGTGAGGGATATTTCCCCCAAAATGACATAACTGTCCAGCCAATCAGCAAATAGTAAGCTGCTGTTTGAACAACAAATGCTTTTGGGAAGAACATTAGTGAAGCAATGACTTCAAAAGTTAATGAACTAGTGAACAAAGGAGTGAAAACAGGGAGAGATGAGAGAAGGCACAGGAGAAAAGAGGTACATTTTTGAATGTACAATGAAGATGCATTCATTGCCTCTTTTCAAGTGAGATTCATGAATGCACAGGGTCAGTTGCCTATGGCTTTAGACGCCATACATTATGGTAACTTCTAATCTGAAATACTCTCAAGAGGCCATTGCAAATATGATCCTCTGTCACTGAAGTGGCTGGGTTACCTGGGGAAATCACACCTTTGCAGCCTGTGAAGGACGCTAGAGCCACAGATACAGGACTAAGCAGGTTGTCAGCCAATCAACGGGGCCAGCAGAAGGTCTAGCTGCTGAAAACCAGCCTCTCTGGGCTTTGGTGGGCACCTGATGAGGGCACCCATGGCAGGCTGTGAAGTGCATCTTTTTCTGTGTTAGGAGATTGCTCTGATGCTGGCTCCTCCTAATACATGATTTCTCTCATGTCGCCACTCAGATCCTGATGTGTGAGTGCTTAAGCGCTCATTTGCTCTCTGACTTTGGGATTAGCATCAGAAAAGTCCTCAGACAGTATCTGAGCCCCATTCACCACACTGATGAGGAACTGGAGATTTGAAGAGAGAAGGCGATGGAAGACTTCCTTTTGCTTTCTCCTTGTTGACAAGCTGGGTCCAACTTCAGTCTTGTCACTGCAAATAACGCTCACTGCTCGGAGGATAACGTGGGTGTAAATATCAAAGTTAGGTGGAGTCCAAGGTCTCCCTTTGTTTACCCGTTTATCTCTATTCCTTTGCAAGAAGAACTGTGAGGCTCTGCAACACACAGTTTCTCATCCTCTAAAATCAGATTAACAGAAAAATAATAAAGTCCTGGCTGTTTGGTATGTCTGTATGTATGTACGTATGTATGTATGTATTTATTTATTTATTTATAACAGGGATTGGATCCAGGGCACTCAACCCCTGAACCACATCCCCAGCCCTTTTTATTTCTTATTTTGAGACAGGATCTCACTAGCTTAGGGCCTCATTAAGTTTCATTAAGTTGTTGAGGATGGCTTTGAACATGCAGTCCTCTTGCCTCAGCCTTCTGAGCTGCTGAAATTACAAGAATGTGCCACCACGCCAGGCCTATTTGGTATTTATAATGAACTTTCATATACACCACCGTTTGAATTTTCATAAAGACCGTGTACATTATGTAGGACAAATAGATTTCCATTTTATAAATGCATACCTTCTAGAGGTAAGGAAGACAGACAGACATACCATTTTTACTATAAGAAGAATCATTCTGCTGGTATTTGTTACTTTCTCATACATCCAAGGCAATCCACTGAGTCATCTAGAAGCAATCTGGAAGTTTCCTTTTATTCATCCCATTAAGCTTCTTTATTGTTGGCTGACCTGTACATTCTTTCTTTCATGGGATAGAAAACATCTCCCATGTAAAAGGCAGACCCCACTACACAATGCTCATCCACATACACCACATATACTTTGGCACTAGCATAGATCTTTTCTTAAATAATATAGGCTCAGCATCTGAAAACTGAAAATCTAAATAGAAAAATTCTCCAAAATCTGAAAAGTTTTGAGGGCTGACATGATGTCAAGTGGAAAATTCTATACCTGACCTTGTGTGACAGGTCACAGTGAAAACACAGAAGCACTAAAATTATTATATAAAATGCCTTCAGGCTATGCATATCAGGTGTATATGAAATATAAACGAGTTTCCTGTTTAGACTTGGGTCCCATCCCAAAGATGCCTCATTAAATGCAAATAGTCTAACATCTGAAAAAACATGACATCTAAAACTTCTGGCCCCAAGCATTTTGGGTAAGGGATACTCAACCTGTATAGGGTTGACAAAAAGAAAAAAAAAGATACTTGGTTGTAAAAGCAACTGCCTTTTGTTTATGTTCCTGTCACATTAACAAAATCTTTAATAGAAAAATGCTTGAATTAGATGCTGCTTATTAAAAAAAAGAATACCGATTGTAATTTACTATCTCTGTTGTTAACTGCTTGTTCATATTTCCATAGCATTTTAAATGAATTCTCCTTTTTTCCCATTAATCCCATTTTCTAGATGAAGAAATTGAGCATCAATGAGTTTAGATAAAATAGATTTCCTGTGTGTCCCTATGAGCCCTTTGCACAGGTGATCTATAAGTATTTGCTGGATTGAAAAGCTTTCTTTTCTATGTCTCTTTTGCACTTTATATTTGAATTAATGACTGAACCAGTTTTTTTTCCCCTCAGAGGAGTGCACACCATAGAAAATGTGCCTCTGAGAATGCAAATAGACCACTCAATGTATTAGGCAACCATAAACAAATGGAGATTTGCACAGATGTAATTAAGAATAGAAAATACAAACCTATGTGCAGAACCATGATTTACAGTCAAATTCACTTGCCTTGAAAGCTCATATTAGATTGCTCCTCGTTTGATTACCAAGCTGGTGTTTCAATGCAAAGCATATGCTTGCAGATCTCCAGGTTTGCTGGGCTTATGAATTAGCTAATAACTTCAAAACGAACCTTTTAAGGGAGGAATGGCTTATGGCTCAGCAATGCAAACATGTGCAAGTAGAAGTTGTGTGCATCTTAACTGGTTATTTTTGTAGGGAGGACAAATGTGTAAAAATATGTTTACCAGAAAAAAAATTCTGGTTTTGACAGTTCGCCAAACGTTATACAAATAATTAGTGATGTTTGCATGTGCTCAGAAGCTCTTCCAAGACTATGTTTTTGGCATTAAATACATTCATTCTCCAATGTATGGGCATATATAATTTTTTAAAAATATTCATTGTACATGGTTGCTAGCTTGACTTATAAAATGACTTATAAGATGTTTTCATTCTCTTCATCATATTTTTGAAAGCCTGAAAAAAATGAGCCTTTTGTAAAAACACCAACTCAACTTTTCCAAACTGTAAATTCAATATCATAATGCAGTGTCTCGTTTTGCCTACACTATCATATTCACCTTTCATCTTCTTCTCTGTAATGATTTTATGTTTAAAGGGTGAAATTTCAAATACCAAACCAGAAATCAGGAATAAAATGCTGGATTACCAGAGCTTGGTTATATCTCCTACCCTCTCCCACATTCTAGAAAAGCTGTAAATAACTAAAAGAAAGTTCCTTTAGCTCCACTCTCCAGAGTCAATGGATGTTACTGAAACGAATATCACATGCTGCCCCACCATAGACCTTGGGCCTGGCCACCACATACGTTCTACATTTGTCAATGTTGTCTATTGCCTTGAGCAGAATACCTGGTTTAGGATGGCAGTAACATCAAAGCTCCCCTAAGTGCCACACCCCATGGGCAGTGGGCCCACTCCGATGGAGCTCTGCTCCAGGCTCATTCCACTAGGGAGGAAGCCTAGCCACAGAGAGGCCTAGGAGGAGCAGCATGATGGGGACCAGGAGGAATGTCTTGTTTCACAGCTAAATCTCAGAATCATGTCAGAAATCTTTTGTACTCAGACAGAAGAATTATGCTGGAAGAAGGAGACTCTTGCTCAAGGCAAAAGGCCAATGCTGAGCCAGAGTGGCAAGTCAAAAATGGGCATGATTCTGATGGAATAAAAATTCAAATGCAAGAGAAGAATATGTCAGAGGAACAGGAGGCATGAATAAGGAACCACCAAAACAGGAGGCAGCCTGGACACGTCCCAGATCAGGCACCACGGCAGAGTGATAAGAGGTGGAGTCGATGAGAGTCTTTCCCTGTTTTAAGCACCTAGAGTCTGAGTTGGTGGAGGTCAGCTCCACTGGCCCATCTACCCCAGCAATGAAGGCCCTGGAAAGACGGAACTGCTCTTCACTCTGACTTCGCAGGTGCCAAAGTCATGATTCTCGGTGAACAGATATTCCCCCAACCCTGCCCACCTCTAGGAAGACTGGGGAAATAAGAAGACACAGAATCAAATAAATGGGAAAGGAGAGAAGTGAAGACAACATGATAGCACTCAAGATGAAACATGTATGCTTAGAAAATAAATATATTGATTGTATTGATGGAAATCAAGGCATGTGTGTGATCTGAGAGAAAACTCTTCACAACAGAATCTAAAAAAAATCCATGCAAATAAGGGCCCATTATTTCCCCCTCTGCATGGAATGGCTGGCTTTGAGTTTTAACATGGGAGGAAAAGCCAGATGGCGGCAGACGGGCTTATTATAGAAAGTCCACTTGTACTGAAGTTTTCTCAGCACTCTCCGTCATTGCTGAGTGAGGTTTTGTTTTGTTTCCTTCTTAAGTGTAGGGCAGGCAAGTACCAAAATTTGTATACAATCTGAAACCTTTTCATGAAAATGTTCTATTCAATACCTCCGATACATGATATATGATGCCACCACAGGAAAACTAGTATTGCTACAGACGTTAATCATAATTATGAAAATTTTTAATTTAAATGTAGGTCTGAACACACAAAATACAGTGCATGGCCATCTGTTAGTTTTCCATCTGGGCTCATTTGCAAAATACATTCTGTTTCGCTCCCCCCTCCCCCCTCTATTTATAATCTTCCCTGGAAAACAAATATGCCTAATCTATGGCATGCCAGAGCTGAAGTTAGCTATTTACAAGTGGCTTTTAATAGACATGGTTACACAGTTGAAAGCAGTAACAGAAACTTCTTCAAGTTTTCTTTTTCTCCCTTTCTTTCTTTCTCTCATTTCTGAAGGGACACCTCCTTAGTCTTTTGTCAGTAGACTTTCCCCTTGAAAGTCCCCACGTGAAGAACACTTCACAGATTTTCTGTAAAGAATAAGGAAGCTCTCATAGTATGATGACAAAAACAATGGCTACAATTTAGAGTTATCAAAGCATTATTATTCATGATTGTAAGTAGACCCAAGACAAATGTCCATCAGCTGGGGAACCGATAAACAAATGTGTGCTATCCACACATGGAATATTATTCAGCCATTAAAATGAGGTACCGATATAGGCTATCACATGGATAAACCTTGAGAATGTTGCACAAAGAAGGAAAACACAGAAGGCCATGTATTGTAGGATGCTATTTATATGAAATGTCCAAAACAGAGACATCTGTAGAGACAGAGTAGATTAGTGGTGCCTAGGGCTGGAGGTTTGAGGTTGGGGGAAATGAGATGTAACTGCCATCAGGGTTCTTTTTGGAGTGATGAAAATGCTCTAAAATTAGGTTATGATGATGGTTGCACAGTTCTATGGATATATAAAAACAGTGAATTGTGTGCTGGATGTAGGTGAATTTTATGAAGTATGTAATTCATATGTCAATAAAGGTGTAAGAAGGAGAACTACGGGTGGAAGGAGATACAGAAATAACTTAGTCCATTTTTCATATAACAAAGGTAGTGTTGTGAGGTCCTGGAAAAGGTGGTAAAATGATTATTCCCCAGTTGGTTAGTATAAAAGTTTTAGGCCTCCTTAGGAATTCTTCCTGAAACATAATGCTGAGTGACACCTCTGATCGTACTCTAATATAAACATACTCTAATATGAGAGGATTGAAGAAGAGAGATTCAGAGGGAAAGACCAGTTAGAAAAGTTACCACAAGCCAGGTGCCATGATGCATGCTTTTAATCCCTGCAGCTTGGGAGGTTCACAAGTTCAAAGCCAGCCTTAACAACGCAGTGAGGCCCCAAACAACTTAGTGAGATCCTTTCTCAAAATAAATATTAAAAATTAGCCTGGAGATGTGGCTCAGTGGTTAAGTGACACAGGGTTCAATGCCTGGTACCAAAAAAATTAAAAAAAAGTTATTGCAGTTATATCAATTAAGGATAAGGAGGACCTTTAATGATGGCAGTGGGAGGGGTCTGGGGATGTAGCTCAGTGGTGGAATACTTGACCAGTGTGTGCAAAACCTTGGGTTTAATTCCCAGTAAAGCACACACACACACAAACACACACACACACACACACACACACACCCCTACAAATGGCAGCGGAAGGAAGGCTACCATAGCTTATTTGGATGCAGTAGCTCTTTTGAAGGTATGCTATTCATAATTTTGCATCTGACTAATTGTGGGGGGAAAGCAGATGGGAAGTAGTCATAGATGAGTAAGATGGTAATGATCAGGAAGCCTTGAGAAAGTACAGAAATGGAAAAGGAAGAAGATGAGTTTCATTCTTTACATGAATTCGAGTTCTCTGTAGAACACAAAATGGGGACAACTAACAGGAAGCTGACATAACAGAATTCAAACTTTGTCAGGAGGCTTAGCGCCAAAGATGAAGGGAGGTATCTGTTAGCATGAGTCCTGAAAGCCTTGAATAGGGAGTTAGGACAGAGGCAATCACTGGCCCTCTGACATACAAGGGTAGAAAGAAAAAAGAGGAAAGGGAAGGGACAGCAAAGGAAGATTCTAAAATAAAGGTGGAAAACCAGGACAGATCACAAACAAGGGAACAGATCTAATTTAAGCTGGCCAGAGGCTGCAGGGTGGATTTGGGAATTTCACTCGAGGTCTCATCCTTTGTTGGAGTTTCAGTTTGTGTAGGCAGCAAGTGGAAAACTCAAGAACTTGAATCAAACAAAAGCTCTGACTCTGGCGATCAGGCAAGATGAGGAAAAAATTCTACAAGAATTAAACTGATGAGATGAGAAAAAGTGAATGGCATTAAAATACGGACGAAAGCAGCTGGAAATTTTGAGAACGAGGCTGTCATAACAAAATATGTATAAGAAGGAAAATATAGTCCTCAGATGATTTCTTACCACAATGGGGGTGTAAATACACAGGAAGACTTCCTGCATTTCTGCCATGGAAGAGTGGGAGGGCAAAATATGAGGTAGATTAATAGATTTCACGTGCATTCAGAAGGGCAGATTCTGTACTTAAAAGCCTTGAAAAGTTTAGGATGAGAAAGAGGGAAAAACGAAGGTCTCATAATAAAATTCAGTTGCCTAGATTCCCACTAGAAAACCAGTAGTTAAAAAAAAAAAAAAGAAAGAAAACCAGTAGTTCACAAGGTATATATGACCCTTAAGATACTATTAAAACCAAAAAAATAGGAATTGCATATCTGCTTGGTTATTTGCTAGTTCCTTGGTTAGTCCCAAGGAATTGAGGGAAGCAGAAAGATGTGTCTGCCTGACCTTAAGGAGATAAGTTAGGTCACAGAGATAGATAGGTAGACCAGTTGTTCCTAAAATGCTATGCTGCAGGCATGGGTGGGTATAAAGAGAAATGTGTGTCCAGCCATGCAAGGGGCTGGCAAAGGGGTGGAGGAAAGTTTTTACAGAGGAGGGCATGCCTGTACTGAATCCTGAGGGTAACAGTATTTCTGCAGGTACACCAGTGCTGGAGTGGGCATAGGGAGTTTATCTCCCTGTGGGTAGAGCATAAGCCTAGGACCTGCGGCACCAGCCAACCTCCACCCGTGGGGAGCTACCAGCAGTTGGTTGTCCCCAAAGCTCTGACATGATCCTGGATGAAGCAGGAGATCTTCCTAGAGGCATCTGTAGGGCCAGATCATGCACATGACTCTTATCCCACCTGACTATTGTGGTATCCCCCAAATAGACACTGAGACAAGGCCTTGGGTAAAGTAGTAATATGAAACACAAATGAGAAGAGGAAGGAAAGTCCAGAAAGGCTCAATGAATGAGAAGGTTACTGCTGTGAGCACCTAGGGCGCTTCCACTGGAATCTCCTGGGAAAGTAAGGAGTATGCTCCAGGGCTTGGCCATCCATGCACCTGCTCTCATTGCTCATGGAGTGCATGTTGAGGCTTCCTCTGGGGGTGATTACCCTCTCCCCTACACACACATAATTTTACATTTTTAGATCAAATCTGCTTCATGCTTGCTGCTGAGCACAGTTCTTCCTCTCAGGCAGGGAAGCAGAGAGAACAGGATCTTGATGTGGGAATTTGTCTGTGTACAAGAAACTGTCTCCCACTGTGTGGGTGAATTCCCATGGACCAAGGATATATGGGACAGAACGTCAATGGTGTCTGCAAAAGAACCCAAAGCAGACCATTTGTCTCCTTCTTTTCCTCACATTTGGTTCATATCCATCTTGACAGCTTCATTCTTTCTCAAGCCAAAACTTGTAATATTCCCCAATCCTCCTTCAGCTCCAAAACTTACATCATTATGCATCCAGCGCAGAGCTCTCTCCTGTGAACACAGGACGAATGTGGACTGGAGCTCTTTCTCGCAGCTTACCAAGCACCACCTGTGTCAGTTTTCTCAACCTCTCTTCACACTTCTGTTGGTTCTCCAAGGGTAGGCATTGCATCTTGTCTTCTTTACATAGCCCACAGTGCCCAGAACATAAAAGTACTGGTCACGACTCAGCCCAAGCAACTCTTATACAGTAAGTCCTTGGAAAACAAAATCCTGAGAACTCTACCAATCCAATGCTACTTCAAAAAATGCATTCCTAAGGCTGAGTAATAAGCCAAGCCATTTAAGAGGCAGAGAAATGTGGTATACTATAATGTAAACCAAATTAGCCCAATAAAGACTTTTGACTTTCTGATAACCTTCTGCTGAAAATGAACAAGTGGGTGGGAGTCAGAAAGTAGTTGTTATATTTGAAACTAAACTGAAGCATCAGGACAGATGCAAGACATAAAAGAGAACACACTGGCATTAAATGCATATCACATGAAACTTTGATGTCTGCTTCCTAACCATTTATTTAAGATTGTTTACCCTTTGTTCCACTTTAATTTTGGCTACCACCATTCTGGGTGGAGGTTGTGAAGTATTCTATGCATACGTACATTTTCTTTAAAATTCAGATTTTATTATTTATTTTGGTGTATATTTTCTGACAGGTCAACTAGCATGGAAATCCTGGGCCTTGGGAGGTCTGAGTCTCATTTTTATATTTACCCAGTGAACATGCTGTTTCTACTGAAGTCAATTGAACTGTATGGGCCAGTTTCTCTTGTCAGCTTCTTGTAAGCTTTGAAATGGAAGAAGAAATACACAGCAGGATAATCTAGCCCTTTGAAATTTGGGACAACTAGGAAAGATGCACTGTGGTATTGATTTGTAATAAGCTTTGTTCAGACGACATCCATCTACAATATGATGTAGATTCTTTTTGGATTAAGATGCCCAGTGGTTATAAATGAAAAGCCGTTATCTCTTTATTTGGGGTTTGGAGGTGGTGATGGTGGTGTGAGTATATAATATTCAGTTACTTCTTTTGTGGGATTTTTGGCATTAAAAAAAAAGTCATGTCCTTTCATTAATGGCACAAAAGGTAGTGTAAAGGATATGCCACTTTAGAAGTTAATACATCACATGGCCTTCCTCGCGTGGGGCTAGAGGAGCCGAAGGAGCCACACTCCTGGGCTCTTTTAGCTGATACTCGCTGTTTATCGAGCCCTCACAATATCCTGGACAAGGTCCTAGTGCTTTTCAGCTGGATGTTCATCATCTCATTTATCCTCGGCAACAGCCTGGACGCTGGGCATCCATCAGGCCTATTTTAGAGCTGAGGAAACAGGATTGGTCAGGTAAGATAGCCTAGCCAAGAGCTAGTGAAAAGTAGGACTGAGATATACATTGAGAGCTCTTTGTCTTCCAAGGCCAAGATCTTAAAAGTAGACTACACTGTTTGCTTCCATCCAAAGCATCACAGCACCATATAAAGTCTTTTCACTGTATCGTACTGTTTCAGTTTGCATTTCCTAGACTTCTTGTGTGGTTATGAATATTACATTCATTAGTCATTTGAAGTTCATCCAGATTCTGCTGTGACTTCAGTTTAATTGCCGAACTTATGAAAGAAGACTTTGAACGGAATGTAGTACCCATCTGCACCTCATCCTCCATAATTTTATAGCTACCTGGATAAGGATGTCATAAAAAGATTAGGGTAGCAGGGTAACAGGGTGAGAGTGGGTCTCAGATCCAATTCCCACTCCTTCCCAAGGAGCCCAAAGTCCTTCTTATTACAGATTGAATTGTTTCCTTCCAAAAGATGTTAATGTCAGGGGTTAATACCTTTGAATGTAACCTTATTTGCAAACAGGGTCTTTGCGGGTGATCAAATAGGAGGAGGTTATTGTGTTGGACCATAATAAAATATGATTTTTTAAATTTAAAGTGGAAAATTTGGACCCAGAGACAGACAGTGGAGGAAGTCCATGGAATTTCATGGAGTTTTGCTTCCACAAACCAAGGAATGCCGAAGATTTTCAGCAAACCACTAGAAACCAGAAGAGAGCTATGAAACTGATTCTCCTTCAGATCCTCACAGTGTACCAACCCTGCCCGCACCGTGATCTCGCACTTCTACCCTCCAGAACACAGACAAAAATTTTGTTGTCTAAGTCACCTAGTTTGTAGGTTTCTGTTGTTATTGCTTAACAGGAGCCTTAATAAACTAATACAGACAGTCTCCAATTTAACATGGTTCAACGTATGATTTTTTTTGACTTCATGATGATGTGAAAGTGATATTCATCCAGTACAAGCTGTACCTTGAATTCGGAATTTTAATTGCTTGCCTGGGATAGTGATATGCAGTATGATAATCTCCTGGGCTGCCAGTCTTTGGCAGTGAACTGCAGGTCCCAGTCGGCCACATGCTCTCGAGGGGGAAGAGAGCTGATGTTCTGTGTGTACTTGTGTGGTTAAGCTAGTAGATTTGGCAGGTTAGGTATACTAAATACATTTTTGACTTATGAAATTTTCAGCTTCCCTCCACCTGTTCCCTTTCCTCTGTTCTATTCATCATGCACTGAAAGGCATGCTTTCTCCCAGGGTTGGCCTTGTTCTTCTGCTTTCTTTTTTCCTCACAAGACATCCATTTTCTTAGCACTGCCTTTGGTTTATTTATTTACTGTTATTAGTTCATTATGGACATAAATAATATTAGGGTTCATTCTGACATAATTATGCATGCATGGAATAAAATTTGCTCCAATTCAGCTCTTAGTACTTTCCCCTTTACCTTACCTCCTCCCTTGCCCTGTTCCCTTTCCTCTGCTCTACTGATCTTTCTTCTATTTATTTATCATTTTTTTATAAATTAGTGCATTATGGATATATATAAGGGTCAAATTCACTGTGGTATATTAATATGTGCACATAGGACAGTCTGGTCCTTTTAACCAGAACATTTTTTTCCATAGTTATCCTACCTACAGATTTGAGCCCAAAGTACGGAAGTACCTCAGACAGATAGCAGGGCCCCTGACCCCAGAGACACCATGTTCAGGGTGAAGATAGCAACCATCTCTCCCTTAGTGAGGAAATACTAGTATCCTGGTTGTGCGAACCAAATACTGAAAAATGGCATTGCCATGCTTTTGTGCTGGAACTGCAATCGATAGTCTTAATTCTGTTATGACACTTCTTTTATGTAAACATGTCGCTTTGGAGCATCCGATACTTTTGGGAAGAAAGGAGTTTACTTAGAGGGGACACTGTATGTGGGAATACTCATTTAATATTTAAAACAGGATACTATGAAAGCATAATGATGTCCCCCAAGGGTTATGCTAATGTGCTTCCTATCATATGTGTTTAGATTTGAGTCCACAGACAAGCGTACAGCTGGAGGTCTCCGCATCCCTGTGGATGAAGGAGTATGACTCTGTAGACCTGTGTCCCCATTGTTCCCCCTTTGACTCTCAAAAGACAATCTGTTGATGCTAATTATTCAGAAGAAAAGTTTATTTCATCATTATTCCAACTCTGAGCTGCAGTTTCTTACTTATCTGTAAAAGAATACTAATTCTTTCCTTAGCACTATTTTTAAAGAAACATTTGGAAATGCCTAAGCAAAAAGACTCTGGGGAGAGTCCTGGCTGGCAGGAGTGGAAAAGTGTCTTTAGATTCCTGAGGAAAAAAAACTTCATTCTTATTTCACCTTGGTCACCAATAATTGGTTTCAGAATCTAGAGGTTTTCAAGAGAGGGAGGGAAGGAGAAATGGAGGGATGGAGGAGAAGAAAGAAATATCAGACTTGGAAGCAGCAAATTCTTGTCCATTGATGTGTTGTTCCCCTTTCCTGGTTCTGGTAGAAGCAAAATTTCTAGTCACAGGAACTGTGTGCAGGATATGACTGAAAGAGGGTCCTTTCTCTCTGTGGCAGAGGGGCAAGAGGATATATTCAACAACCTGCAGAAAAAGCTAGAAAACCACAGCTATGAGCTACTCCATGTTACCTTTTAATAACCAGGATGGAAAAACAGTTGTTTCCTATGTTCTAGGCAGAGGATCTAATATAAATAAAGCAGTTAAATCCTCCTTTCTATTCTTAGGGAAAGGTTCCAGACTATCCTAAAGATTAATCTTCCCTCAGATGCCATGTGCTGTCTTCATTCATCATCATTGGTACAGCAACCATTTATGGAAGCAGCTGTTTATGTGCCCAGCACTGTGCTAAGCTCTGGGATATTATAGTGCATGAAGCAGAGCTCTTGCCCTCTTGCAGTTACATGGTGGGTGGGGTGGTTCAATAATAGGTCATAGGCAATAGGTGAAATACAAAATAAGTTAAAGGGATTAAACAGAGCCAGAGTTGGAGTGATTGACAAGGTCCAGGCATGGGGAAGGGCTTGGCAAGGCCACCATTCCAGGAAATTGCCACTGTTATCTCTTTTAGGAATTGGGTGTTTTCTTATAATGATCATGCTTATAACTATGCATTTGCAGATCAAAATTCCAGAAAAATTTGTTATTGATAAAGGTTGTTGTAAAAGTAATAATAATTCATTAGGTCTGCGGAGTCTGAGGGAAGATGAGAAATGCCCTTAAAAATATACATTAACACCACACTAAAAAAGCCCAGATAACCAGAAATCCAACTTTGAAAAGTTCTTAAGAAAATTACACTTACAGGAATTACTCTTACCCATGTTGATTACATCTAGTCCTGTTAATGTTTTACCAGTTAAACAATCAAAGACATAATAGGAGATTTACTGTTTCCACAGTACAGGGACCACTGTATGTAGCCTATAATATTGGAGGACATTTGTGGTATCCAACTAAAGGAACCCAAATAAATAATTATTAAGACCTTCCACCCACAGACCCACCATTGCTTTTTACAGGAATATACAATGAAAATGAAGAATGCTAATATTAATGGTAAATAGACTAACGTCCAGCACCTGCCCTTTCTTCAGAGACTTGTACCCCAGGGGCTACCTTGGTGATGTGGGACAAAGGAACAAAGAAACAGCATACGTGAACAGTTACACATATATTATCTAAAAATCAAGTGTCTACACTACATATTATATGAGTGATTAAGGAACATGTTTTTCTACTTCTCCTTTTGCCTTTGTGTTTAAATAGTTTAAGTTTCTACTTCTTAGAACATAGTCAGGACACATAACTATTTTTGTTAGGTTACTTATAGTAAGGTGACAACAACATAATTTTAGTTAATTTAGAATTGTAATGCAATGCTAATTGCTTGCTTGGAAAAGGGCACTAAAGCTGGACAATACTGTATTACCAACAGCAAGAAAATTTCCTAGTAAAATGCTTGTGCATAAACTTCTGAGTAAATATAGAAAGCTGACCATTAATGTACTCTTTAAGTGTAACACAGGTAGAGGGTGTAATGTCTCGAAAAAGACATTTACGGAAAAAGAAAAAGAAACATTGTGGTTAAGGTTTCAAGGAAGTATGTTAATGACAGGGATTACCGAGAAATTTAAAAAAGAAGTCAAATGTAACAAAACAGTTAATGAAAGTATTTGTTTTGCTACCTGTATAAAAATACATCAGAATAAAGATCACATGGCAATTTGCTCAAGCAGGGAACTGTGTCTGCTTGCAATTCGTCCCGGAGGTTCGAGATGTTCCTCCGCGCCGACTCCACTCATCCTTCGGGGACCCGAGAGTTCTGCTGGGGCTGGCTCCCGGCAGGATTGCTCTTTTAGATAGTGTGGTCCAGGGAGAGCTCTCTGACAGAATTTTCTAGACTGGAGACCAGAAGGCAGTGATATATCATGGTGATATATGGATAATTGTTCCAGGAAGGAGGAGAGGGAAATAGAGAAGGAGCTGGCTTGGCTCATTTGAAGAAAAGCAATGAGAACGGTCCAAAACAAATGCCTAACTGGTATGGGAGTGTGAAGGTATGATTTCCCAACTTTGTAAGGAACAAAGTCACGGGTCAAATTTGTACTTCAGCTCTCCTCTGAAAGATCAGGCAAAGGGTGTATGTGGCCTGAAATCACACCCGTGCTTGGATGCTTGCACTTTCTTATTCCATTCTCTATGCCTTCTTGGTGGTTCACCCTCACAGAAGTTCCTTAGTAAGTATTCGACCAAGAGCCCTTATCTCAAGTTTATAAGATAGTAGCTGTCTTAATCTATTCTCTGTTGCTATGACAAAATGCCTGATGCTGAATAATGTATTCAAAAATGGATGTTGTCTAGCTCACCAGTTTGGAGGCCTCAGATCATGGTGCCAACAAATGCTTAGCTGTGGTGAGGGTCTTCTGGCTAATGACAAAGTGGGAGATGGTGTCATGAAGGAAGTGTGTATGAGATTAAATGATAAGACAGAAAGCAAGCAAGAGAGATTCAAAGCCAGGCTTGTTTTTAGAGCAACCCACTCTCACAGGAACTAACCAGGGTCCCGTGAAAACTATATTAATCCCTTCCCAGGGCAGCACCTCCAATGACCCAACCACTTTTCTCTAAGCCCCATCACACTGGGAACCAAGTTCTCAGTACATAATCCCTGAGGACACATTCAAGCCATATCCAATCCATAACAGTGGCCACCAGCAAATTCTATACAAATGAGCCTGTGATTTGACTTACTTTTTATTGGGACCATACCAGTTGCCATTTGGAGAATCAGGAAGAAGTAAGGGTGGGACCAGGGAGACCCATAAGGCTTGTGTAATAGCTCAGGGTATTAGTGGTGAATTGTTGAGGAGCATTTGGAGTCTGGAACTATTTCGAAGATAGACTTGAAAGGATTTGCTCTTTGAAGACGGAAGCGGGAGACAGCAGAATCAAGGATGGTTCCAAACCTTTTGGCTAAGAAACTAAGAGAAAGGAGTTAATACACCAACATGTGGAGGCCATGGCAGACTCAGGTTTTTCTGATTTCATGTATTTCCTTAGATAGAGTACTCAGGGTCATAACATGGTTCCAGATATCTGAACAACCATTATATATGCATTTCCACACTCTTGATGATTTAGGCATTGATTCCTCCAGCCATTAAAACATAATTGATGTCTAAGAAGAGCTAAACCTGCATGCAGGCTAATGTCTAAATCTATGAATCATAGATTGAAGTTGATGCACGGGGGTTATTAATAAATCAAGCAGTTAATTAATCAACTCAATGTATATCATTTTAAGGAAGACCAAATTTGTCCTGAAGGGCTCTCTTTCTGAAAGCAACTGTTCACTACCAGAATGTAGCATTTAGTTTTAAAGGTTCTAGTCTCCGCCAGTACAAATTGAGGACAGCACATCAACCCCCTCTGTCTAGTCTCCTGGTTTTTGACACTCTGACCAACCCTTAGGATTATTTAAACATTTTTCTCTTGTTATTATAAAAATGTCAGTCTGCAGATTAATGAAAACTTGTCCTATTTGTGTAATTTATCCTTTGAGACTGAAAGGAAAACCTTCAGGGGGGATATAAAAGCAATCAGGCATCCGTTTAGAAAAAAAAACCTGTGATTATTTTTTGTATGTGGTTTTATATCATTTCACTTTTTCAATATGTCTATTTCACATAATTTATTATTTGACACTTTTTATTTTCAATCATTTTTGGTTGCTTATAAATAAACATGCATTAATGTCAAGAGAATTAGCATTTCATTATAAACTTTATACAAGCTGAAAAACTGGCTGTAGTGAAGTTGCCGTCTTATTTGGGACATGCATATAGATTGGATGGTGCTTGTCTAGAGAATTAAACACTGGCACATTTTTTATCTTTGCTAAATAGAAGTACTTCTTAAACGGAGACAGTGATTTCCAGAACAACATTATGCAGGTGAGGATTATGCATTTTAATGTTGTTCTGTTCAGAAGTTAATCTTAAAGTAATTTCAATGTGGCTTAAATGATGACTCTTCGTACCTCCCCAGAAAGAATCCTAGCCCACAGTATGACTCCATCTACATGTGTGTGTATGTGTGTGTTCAGATTATATTGTTTACTGTTCCTTAATATGTTATTTTAAATACTTTGTTAGAATATTTAAAAATCTGAAATAAAGCATTTCTCCACTAGTCATCAAGACATATCAAGCTTAAGCTTCTCTGTATAAATCTAGAAGCAAACAAGGCTCTTGTTCACTATCTCCGCAATGAATTCCATCACAGCAAGGCCTAGGTTAAGGGGAGTGAGAAAAAATTCATATAATTTTTGGAGCAACTTCTTAGAAAGTATAATATATACCATTTAAATACAAATTGCTGAAATACTGGAAGGAAACTATGAGCAAAATACTTTTATAAGCAAAATACATCTACATAAATGATTAGTCTAGTTTTCTTCCTGCTTTATGATGCTAAAGGCTATACAGTTACTAGATAATTAAAATTTTAATAGCGAATATAATGACAAGTTACCAATTCCTAGCATTAAATAGAGATAAAGCACTTGAATATTCAATTCTTTCCTCAAAGCATATGCATTTTAGCTGCACCATAGGTAAATTCTTCTTTTTTTTTAAGAGAGAGGGACAGTGAGAGAGAAATAGAGAAAGAGCGAATCAATTTTATTTAGTTTTTCATGTGACTTTTGTTGTTCCAAGACTTTGTTGTGTATGTGGTGCTGGGGTTTGAACCCATATCCTTGGGCATGCTAGGCAAGTGCTGGAACTGCTTAGCCACCACTCCAGCCCCCACAGGTAAATTCTTAATTACATGTGTAACGATATCCCAGGTGGTGGTAATATTACATATTTTTTTAAATAAAACTAAGCCCTGTCTGCCTGAGGACATAAGATAAACAGTGCTGATTGAATTGACCCTCTTTCTTCCATGGATGCATTTGTGATTGGTGCCTCACTAACCAGAGATCACTAAGGATGTTGGCCTTCACTTACCTAAAGAGCCTTTAAGAACCTCATCTGGAACAGTTGCCGTACAAGGAAATACCAGACTCATGTCCACCACTTCTGCTTTCAGGCTCAGAGCTGGAGACAAAGCCCTACAAATTTAAGAGATGGTTATAAAGCCTAACTTTGGATGAGGTAGCATGTCCATCCAATCAAAGATGATTTCTTTTTGCCTATTTATAATGGCAGAACCTAAGGAATGTACATGATTTTAAGAGTGCAAGCAACCAAGATGTCCCTTACTGGATGAATGGATCTAAAAACTGTGGTACATATATACCATGGAGTTCTACTCAGCAATTAGAAACAATGATATTGCAGCCTTTGAAGGTAAATGGTTGGCTATGGAAGAAATTATGCTTAGTGAAATAAGAATAACCCAGAGAACCAAGGGTTGAATGTCTTCACTCATCTGTGGAGGCTGCAGCTAGACCCTGGCCATTGAGAAAGGAGGTCAATTCTCATGTTTTAAATCTGGGTAAGGTGTAATGTCATACAACCTAAGGCATTTGTAGAGATGTATTGGGAAGGAGCGGGGAGGGGTAAGGGTGGGTAATTGGGGGGCTCTTGGGGGTAAATCTAATTTTCAGAATTTATGTATATATTATATTATTTCATTAGAAGCTTGTTTGATTGTTCAATAAATAAGTTTCTGAATTAAAAAATGCAAGCAAGAATAAAATTTTAAAAATGTATCAAGATGGGCACACTCAGTAGACGTTTTGAACTGGTATGTTATTTCCATAAGCCAGTATCTAAATAATTTTCTGGGTTACTTGAATAAAACAATACTGAACATTAACCTTTTTTGCTTTGAAGCTTGCTTCCTTAGTAGATTTGAGAGAAAGAAATCCAAAGGCTTATGAAGACAAAAATGATAAAGTTGATTTATCATGTCAGTTGCACACAGTGCACCCCCAACAGGCTCTGAGAAGGAGGTCTGAGAGGGCACGCATCTCCAAAGGTATTGAGAAATGCAGGGAGAGGGTAGCACCAGCATGCCTAAAACGATGTGCGGTGGTTTTCCTCTGCAAACCAGGAATTGTGGGTGGGTTGCAATCACTGGAAAATGTTCTGTAATTACTTTGGGGGATAATGGCATCCAGGACAGGGAGTTGCCTCTCACCTCAGAGTTGTTTGTAAA
>PVKS010004413.1:0-65110 GCA_004027875.1 Aplodontia rufa | reverse complement strand
TTAACCTTTTTTGCTTTGAAGCTTGCTTCCTTAGTAGATTTGAGAGAAAGAAATCCAAAGGCTTATGAAGACAAAAATGATAAAGTTGATTTATCATGTCAGTTGCACACAGTGCACCCCCAACAGGCTCTGAGGAGGAGGTCTGAGAGGGCACGCATCTCCAAAGGTATTGAGAAGTGCAGGGAGAGGGTAGCACCAGCATGCCTAAAACGATGTGCGGTGGTTTTCCTCTGCAAACCAGGAATTGTGGGTGGGTTGCAATCACTGGAAAATGTTCTGTAATTACTTTGGGGGATAATGGCATCCAGGACAGGGAGTTGCCTCTCAGCTCAGAGTTGTTTGTAAAAGATCTTCAGTCTAGGAGCAAATTCAGAATGGTCTGATACATCAGAAATCTTTGGTGGTCATTGATGTTCCTATGACTAAATCAGTACATCTTATAAAGATGTTTTTAATTCATGTAAGTAGGAGAAAAATACTCCCTCTAGTCCTGGTGAGTGGCAATCGGACTTCAGCCACAAAGCTAAAAGGTATGATTCATCATTCAATTCCCAATCCATAGGCATTCCAGATACTGAGCTTGCTGAATGAAGGTGAAGCTGGGCTTCTTAAAGGCCCTACACATCTACCATAGGAATGACCTATGTCCCTTTCCACAATCACTATTTAATCAGGGTAACTATGTCCTAAATAAAAAGGAATACTCAGTCCTTCCAGAGGTTACAGTATACTCCTTATAAATTAAGAAAACACTAATCTTTGTGATTTGTCAGGGGTTTAGGTAAGTAAATTGATTAAAACCTTAGGCCTTTGTCCATTTACAACAACCCCACTCTGTAGCTATTTCCCAGTTCTTAGATACACATGAGGAAGGAAAAGATATACTTGGCAACTGGCACAACACATACATTGAATACTCTGGTTACTTCCTCAGCAGTGCAATAAGGGCTGCATTATGGTAAGAAAGGCCAAGGGAACCACCTAGAATGAAGTTTCTATCTAAATAATAAATAAAAATTGCTAATGCTTTCCAAAGGGAATGCAGAGATTAGTTTCAAAATCAAAGATTTGCAGGAAGATTATTCTCTTTTTGTCTCCTTATTTAACTTGTGCAGAAGATGGACTGCTGTCAGAGAAAGAAAGTATATTATCACAACTTCAATCACATAGTAATTACATTTACTATTCCAACTGTGGTCTCTTTATTGGGGGACCTCACAACCTAAACTTTACAAACTGTCAAGCAGATATTGATGTGGCACCAACTTGCTTCTCTTACCATCCTACGGTATGACCAGAAACAGTTGGGTTTTACTTGGAAAGACAACGTTATATCTATTCTGACTTTCTTAAGGGGTATGCTAACTTTCTGGCCCTCCCATGGAATCTAGTCTCTTTTTATGCAAAGTCTGATCTGAATATTACCACCACCTGGGATATTGTTACACATGAAAAAATTGAGGTCTCATTCTAGACCTATTAAATGAAAACCTGTCTTTTAACAAGATCTTTTTTACAGCAACTTTGATCACATTGACATCTTCATAGGGCATTGCACCTGATCACTAAGTAAGCAACAAGGCTGTTGGGATCTGGAAGAAGCATATACTCAAAAGTTAAATTGTGAAATACATGTATGTTGGAGAGTGGAAAATAAACTCTATCAAAATTTATCGCCTGACACCTCAGTGAGATTTCTAGAAGTTCATAGCTTTGAAAAATATTGAGATAGACTGTTGAAAGAGGATGACAAGTCAAGTTATTCCTCCGACTATTAAGATAGGGTCATTGGAAGATGGTAGTAATGAAACACTGAGAGGACCACTAATGGCTCTAGAAGTGAAGACTGGTGCTATGGTTTGAATGTTTGCATCTCTTCAAATTTCATGTTGAATTCTAATTCCTAATGCAATAGTATGAAGAGGTGGGATCTTTAAGATGTGATTAGGTCATGAGGGCCCTCATTAAAGGGCTTGAGGGAATGTTTGCTCCTTTTTTCCTTCTACCTTTCCACCACATGAAGAAGACACAGCAACAAAAGGTGCTAGAAAACAGAGAATGAACCTTCACTGGAACTGAATATTCTGGTCCTTGATCTTGGACTTCCCAGACTCTAGAATTGTGAAATATAATTTTTTCTTCCAGACCAAGACATTTTGTTATAGCAGCCTGAAAAAACTGGGACAATTTAGGAGAGAGCATTGATCCCAATTGAGATAAATCAAACATAGAATAAACCACAGAAGAACAAAAATAACCAACATGGCTTCATAACCAGTTTCAGAAGGACTTGTCATAATTATGCATATTTTATTCCTAGCTTTATTATGTAAATTTCATGTATTTATTAATAATTTATTTCTCTTCAAGTTAAAGAATATCAAAAGAGGAAAGCAATGAGAATTACTCCGAGAAAATACATAGTAAGCTATGAAGTTTCATTTTGTTTTGGAGAGAGAATAAGTACATCTTTGTTACATAAGTTTTAACTGTGTATTTCACACATAAACATGTTATTATTTTAAAATTTCAATATGGGTAGAGAGGTGTGTATGACTCTAAGTTGGGCAAAGGGGTGAACTGTGTCAAACTCTCTAAAGTTTACTGGTCATCACCCTCAATTCCTTCTTTATTTTTCTTTGCACTGCAGAGAAGTCTGACTTGCATTTCACACAATCTCTTTCATCATATAGTTCTAGGACATTGTATAGTAAGCAAGCAACTGTGAAAGATTTGAAAGTGGAAGAGGAGAATCCATCATTTCAGTAGCAGCCCTAGATAGATGTCTGGGCCAATCTGCAACAGTTCCTTCCCCCAGTTCCCCTGGCTTCTGGGGATTCCAGATATCGGGCATTTGTTGTGTGTCCTGTGGGTTCCAATGAGTGTTCTGAGAAGCATCACTGAAGAGCTGCACACATCTGAAATAAGCAGAACTGGCTTCTGCGGCTTCTCTTATTGGGAACATGAGGCCCAGCTGGCTTGTAAAAGAATTGGTGGTAAACAACTCTAAGGGGTCCAGCTGGCTTGTAATTAGCAAATTGCCTGACCACATGACTAAGCTATTCGGCCACTCATTTGTTACAATTGGAGAAATGTGTTTGCACTGTACCCCTATTGGTTATTGTAATGGATAAATAGAGTAGAGACTAGTCAGGTAAAGAAGCAGCCAAAGAAGAAGTAGCCAAAGGAGAAGCAGTACCAGACAAAAGCAAGCAAGCAAGCAACCCTGTCCTGAAGGAAGAAAGCAGAGAGGACGCATAGAACCGGAGAGATCAATAGCGGTAGAAGATGCAGGTCCCGTGTTCCAGCCGCTGGCATTCGCCCCCTTGTTCCCGGCTCCCCGACCCTTCCTAACTCGGCTCTTGGGGGATGGCCCAGGTCTGCTGGGTCGTTCTGCCCGCTCCTCGCTCTGGAGTGCAGCGGGGAGCGACTCCTCGCCCCATCCCTGCCCTAACTCGGCCCCTTGGAGGACGGCCCAGGTCCGCTGGGTCGTTCTGCCCGCTCCTCGCTGAGGAATGCTGCAGGGAGCGTCTCCTCTCCCCCGGTCCCCAGCCTTGTCCTGTCGGCACCCAGTTCCCAGTGTCCTGCCAGCCCCCGGGGAACGGCTAAGGTCCGCCGAGGTTGTTCCGCCTGCTCCCCGCTCCAGAACCCTTCAGGGAGTGACATCTCTGAAATCAAAGCTGCAGGAAGTTATCTCATTATTGGAAGTTTTCTTGTAATAAGTGTGATTCTCGATTTTCTCCAAAGAGATCTTTCTGACTTTTACTCCAGAGTCATTTCTATTATTGCATAAACTTCTAATTTCCTATAATAAATCTTTTTCCTCTTTGAATTCTCCAGTTACATAATAACTTACCAGGATATGTTAACTATTACAAACCAAAGAAAAAACCCCCAAACAACGTAAATAGATATAATAAAGATCTTGTCAAGTGCATTTTGTTGATAAGACTGCTCAGATAAATTTGACAGGTAATTCTTATAGTTATCTACATTTCCAAGGAACAAACAGAAGCAGCAAATTGGAAACAAAGGAATCAGCATCTAGAACAGAGATTCTAATAGCACCAATAAGTGAAAGCTATTATCAGGGTCATTTTACTTACTTTTTATGTAATAATAACTATATCTCAAAAAACTTAGAAGTCAGGGGTCATTTAATATGGAAGCCAGAATTTCATATGACAAAAGTCCTTGAAGACACTGCTAGCTCATATACTAGTACAAAAATAAACAATCATGATTATCTGAAAAACGTAGAAAAAATTATGCCATATTTGTAAAACTTTAAGAAATTAGAGAGATATATAATGTATTTAAAGAATTTTTTCCTATCAAAACCTCAAACATTCCAAATTAGAATCTTTACGGAGATGCAGTTTTTGGTCCCCTATCTCCCGCCACCCATATACTGCCACAGCCAGGGTTGAGAACCACTGATAGAGACAACTTTACCTGGAGAAAAGGGTGCCAGAGAATAAGAATGAATCTCTAATTTTTGTTGTCATCTCCAGTTACCAGCAGTCATCTAAACTCAACTGTAGCTGCTACTTTGCCACCCTTGACATCTACACCCAGTTGATCTGGGACACCTTGAAAACAAGGGAACATTCTTCAGTAGTTACACCAGGCCTCGGCTCTGCCACAGGCTGCATTCTTGTCTCTTTATCGCTTGGGAAACACATTCACCAGGCATCTCTAAGACCTTTCAACAGTTTCCCACTCAATGCTTCCCTTTCTGTCTGCTTCCCCAACCATCCATGTCACCATCTAAATCCCTGACTCTTGATTTCTCTGCTGTGCCAGATTTATCTCTAAATCCTCAAATACTAGCACAGGGTTTGTCATATACTCTGTTCTGTATAAATGTTTACTGAACAGAGTCCTAGAATCTGAGTCACAGTTACCTGCAGACTGCTAATTGTAATTTCAATTCTGCCTCCCAGACCCAGGACATATGGTACTACAAATTAGCAGCTGTAGCCCAAAGTCATACCCATAGGCAGTCTGCTTCATCAGGATTGGAGAACAGAAGTACAGGAACCAGCTGATGAATCCCCAGCCTGAAGCGAATATTCAACAGAAAAGTAGGTGTTGTTTTTCTGAGTCGAGCTGGTAATGAACGAGTTTGGAAAAGAAGAACAATGCGAAGGAGCTGGTGGGGTGGGGGAAGCATCAGAATTCATGGTGTATGGCACATTTTCCTGAATCAAAATTGCATAGCCAAGATTTGGGCCATTTTAATGTTTTTAAAGCTGTAGCTGCCAGTCTCCAAGATAGTGCCTGATGATCCCTACCTCGTGTCATTCACGCCTTTGTGTAGACCACTTCCGCATTGTACAGGGGTTGATCTGTGCAGTCAATTGAAGTGATAAGATGTGATCTGAGCCTGAGTCATAAAAGACATTTGGGATTCTGCTTTGCTCTCTTTCTTGGGTCATTTGTTCTGGAAGAAGCCAGCTGCCATGTTGAAAAGACATTCAGGTAACCAACAGGGAGGCCCATATGGAGAGGAACAGAGGCGTCCAGCCAACAGTCAGCAAAGAAAGAAGGACCAGCCAGTGGAGCTTTGAGACCAAGGTGGTCTCAGCTGGCAGCTTATCTACAACCTGTGACAGATGCTGGTCCAGAATCATCCAGTTAAACTGCCTCTGGATTCCTGATCATTGGAAACTGTGAGATAAATCTTTGCTGCATTAAGCTGCTAAATTCTGAGTGAATTAGTTTCATAATAACAGAAAATTAATACAAAATTTAAGCTGGAGGTTGCAAATTAAGAGCTGCAGACCATCTCTAGCATGCTGACAGGGTTTTCTATTGTAGTAGAGGGACAAGCAGTTTTATTTTTAAAAAGTTTAATTGTTAACATTTATATTTGAGAGATTTAAAATATATCTTAGTTTCTTACTTTCTTTAAATCAATAAAAATGCTCTTTTAACATGACCCTATCCTTATGACTCTGTGGCCTTGGACTTGATCTAATCCATTCATTTAAATCCAGGAGGCATTTGATTTTGCAGGTTTGGTCCAGGCTCTGCTCCAACAGGAAATGATTTCACACATCTAAATAACTTCCTCGTTTCATCAGGAAGTGGCTTTTTGTATGTAGGAGTTTTGTTTATTTGCTGTTGGCTAGATGAAAGTGTTCTGCTGACAAATTACTGGCTCATCAGAAACATCAGAAACTAAACTGTAAAGATTTCCAATCATAGATTATTGAAAACATGTCATTTTATAAAAATATTTTGTTTCAAAAGAAGGCTAAAATTCTTCCTCCCCATTCTGGAGATGGGACCAGACTATGCAGGAATCAATGTGAGATGGGAATTTTGCCCAAGAAGAGATGGGCTGTAATACCCACAAGGTGATTGTGGTGAGATCTACACTTTGGGGGTAGGGTGATAGAGAGGCAGGAGAACATTAAACTGGGGAGACCAAATAGCAAAACCAGATAGAGGAGTCAGGGATGTGATTAAAAACAAGAACTGGTGATAGAAGGGCAAAGGACTGAGAGCAGGAGGTCAGGAAGAAGCAGGAGCTGTTTAGGATGATCATCATGAAAGGCTGTGGTGTTTCTTCAGTTGTCTTGTCTTAATCCATGGCTCCATGAGACATGATAATGATGTGGCAATGAGCTTTTAGGAACTCTGCCAAGGAAAAGACTGCTTTGAAAATTTACAATGACTATCCACATGATATGGCTGATTTCTAGCGATCCAACCCTTCTAGGTACAGAAAATCCCATTCATTATTTCCAATTACTTTATTTTCTCCTTAGAGATGCACTAATACTGCAGCGCACTGAGGTCTTGGTAAGCGGGCTTCCTTGGGAACAAAGGAAAAATATCAAGGCCAGGTGACAACAATGATTTCTTTGGACACCAACCTGTTAGATTTAAGTGAAAGATGATACTGTAACATTTGTGCGCATCTAGCTTAAAGGCATTGCATTCACATACAGAGCATATATTTGAGTTATTTCATAAACACATTTTATGCCATGCATTTGAGAAATGTGAAGTCAAGTTTTAGAGTCCACATCATTTTACACATTTGAGGAGGTTAATAGTAGAAATTGTCAGTTACTGATTTGGGTGCTTTTTAAAATTTAGAGATTCTACAGCTGATTATAGATTTAGAGGCAGTTAGATAACCTCAACAAATTTCTTTCTTTCTTTAATTACCAGAGAAGGGTAGAGAAAAGAATTGACTTTGCTAGTTTCCACAATCCCTATTCACCACCATCTTCCTTCAGGCAAAAGTTAGCCTGTATTTCTAAGTGTCTGGATATAAACATGCCTGTATTAAAACATTCTCCTTGTTTATAATTTTATGATTTATCTATATATCTTTATTTTTGGCTACTGTGGCTTTTTACAGCTTTCTAATTTATATAGCCATTTGTTTAGGCTGTCAAAACATTTTTAATTTTAATTACTGTGTATCATGCCTGAGGGTGTAAAACTGTCAGATAAATCTGAGACTCTGCATAAACATGTGGGGAACTGCATGTGTTATCGCTCAACAATTGCTAGTGGGCAGTTAGCAAATGCCTTTCCAGGGGGTGGATGGATCTTTTCCTCTTCGTGGATGCAGAGGATGATGTTGTCAGATTGGTACTGGACACCTTAATATACAATTTATGTTGGTGACCTTGGCACAAAAATGGCAAGAGTGTGTGATGGAGAGTCACAGACTGGGCAGCCCCACAGAAGGCTGACAGGAAAGCACTTAATGTTCAGGCTTGTTAGATGGAGAAACTGGTTCATCAACCTGATACTTTATTTTCAATGAGAAGAATAACCCAGGAAGAGGAGTCAGACTACTTAAACAATGAAACTATATTTGCTTAGAAAAATGAGATTGCAGATCTTATCCTCCTCCCTCATTTTTTCACAAAGTCTCAGTAGTATACGTGTGTGTACGGGCATCCATTCATCCATCTGCCCATCCATCCATCCATTCACCCATCAATCAGGGTATTCAGGATCAGAGGACTTGAGCTTGAACTTAAGACTCAATAATGTCATTTGTCAATCAACTTTTGTAACCTTGGATAAATTCTTTTTGTTGTTGTTGTTGTTGGTTTAAGAGAGAAGGAAAGAGAAAGAGAGAGACAGAGAGAATCAATTTTTATTGAGTTTTTCACATGGCTTTCATTGTTCTGACACTTAGTTGTGTACGTGGGTGCTGGGATTCAAACCCATGTACTTGCGCATGCCAGGCAAGAGCAGTTACCCCTGAGCCACTGCTCCAGCCCCAGATTCTTTAATTGCAGATTTACATTCCAGTCAATTGAAAAACTTTTAGAGGTAATTTAACACTTTATTCAATATGAATTCTAGATCTACAATGAAACATCGATCTAGAATAAGTCTGTACTTAGTTTTCAGCAATATAATATACTACATTTCTATAAAGATTCTTTTCATACCAACCTTAGAGAAGATTCAAGACACAGGGATGATTGCTTTCTCCCTCTGCCTACTATCCACACCCCCAGTAGTTGAATTCAAGGATCAGAGCGGGGTGGGACAGGGAGATGATGATGGGGATTCCCTTTTGCAATCTGCCTTGGCTGGTCCTTTCTTTTACCCTTGACAAGCCTAAAGGCACATTAATAAGGAAATATGTCTCAGAATGCATTTCATGTAATTGAACAGTTACTAGTTGTGACACTGCATTTTCCAAAGGGGTTACTGTGTTTAGTATCTTGTCTCAATCAGGTATGGCCATTTTTCACGTGGGACAAAATTTATCATTGGAGTGAAACCTTTCAGACAAGGAGCCATAGCAGAAAAGTGAAGAGTCTTATAGTTTTAAGTATCAAAGCTTGAATTTTTCTGTAACTTACAGAAAAATGTATAGAAAGCATAAATCACATGAATAGAAAATATATCCCTATGCATTTAGCACTTTGATGAAAATATACTTAGCTCAGAAAATATTTTTAAAAATTTTAGCATCTTTGATATAAGAAAGCATTGCTGACCTGGCCCATTAGGACTTGGCTCTTTCTTTCCTTCAAAAAATAATGCTTTTACCTACCTAGTCTTCCAATATAAAACATTTTTTTTCCTTTCAGAGATTTGGTAGTTCCCTGCTGGAACAGGTTGTTTCCTTTTTGGAAACTTCATTAACTTGCAGTTTATTAGCTGTAGTTTAAAAGTGTCTCCTTTGTACCAGACACAGGGAAAGTTGTAGGGAATTTAAGGGGGTGTAAAAATAGATAACATCCCAGATTTCAGGAAGCTTACAGTCCAATAAGGAAGAAGCCTATTAGCTGAAAAATTTAGAAATAAATTTAAGAATAAAGCTGAAAGCACCCTGAAGGAAAGAATATAACTCTACGAGTGCATGACATCAAGGCCTCTGATCTCAGCTGGGATCAAAGGAGTGTCCTTGAGGAAGCTACACTGAGCTGAGCTATGGTGCAAGGTCAGAAGTGAGCTAAATTTTTGATAGGATGGCTGTTGATAGTTCATCACCTCTGGAAACTATATAGATGAACATAGATTACATTCCATTGAAATGAAGTCTGATTTTCCCTTCCTTCAACACCAAGCACAAATTAAGAACCAACTGTGACTCCTATGTCTCTAAGTTGGTAAATACACAAATGCAGAAAGAGTTTTTCCTTTGTTGTTGTTTCTTTCTCTTGAGTGTTAATTTTGCTTTGAAGTCCAGATTAATAAATGAAGAAAAATTTAGGAGCTTTGATTGTAGCTCAGTGGTAGAATGCTTGCTTAGCATGTGTGAGGTCCTGGATTCAACCCCCAGAAAGAAAGAAAAGAAAAAGAGAAAAATAAATTTTAACACCCATGCTGCTATTGGTATTCAAGATTAATTTGCCTTCACTATTAATAGACAAAAATGGGAGAAAATACACATATCTGCTGTCACATTATATAAGAGATAAAAGGAAGCAACTATACATCCATATTTGCAGCAGTGACACTATTCACAAGAACCAAGAGATAGGAGAAACCCAGGTGTCTACCAGCAGTTGAGTGGATGAACAAAATGCAGCATATGCAATATGCTGCAACATTATATAACTGTGAAAAGGGAACCTTATCAGATGGGCAGCATTGATGAACCTTGAAGACATTATGCTGAGTGAAAGTCAGGCACAAAAGGACAAATATGGTATGATTCCACATAAGTAATGTATCAAGAGTAGTCAAAATTCATAGAAAAAGAAATATAGTGGTAGTTACCAGGGGCTGGGAAGATGAGGTTCTTCTCCCAGCCCCTGGTTACATGGGAAGAGATAATGTTTAGTGGATATAAAGTTTCAGTTTTTTTCTTCTTCTAGAGAGGGACAGAAAAAGAAAGAGAGGGAGAGAAAAAAAATCAATTTTATTTAGTTTTTCATGTTGCTTTCACTGCTCTGACACTTCACTGTGTACGTGGTACTAGGGATTGAACCAGCATACTTTCGCATGCCAGTCATAACTGCTGAGCCACCAGTCCAGCCCTATAAAGTTTCAGTTTTATGAGATGAAAATGATCTGGTGATTTGTTTCACAATAAGTACATATACTCAATACCACTGAACAGAACACTCAGATGGTTAAGATGGTGAATTTTGTTATGCATCTTTTAAAATTATAATTAAAAGAAAAAAGGGAGATAACTAATACTGAATAAGCATGCAACTGTATTCCAGGTATTTTACATGTGTTATGTCACTTAATCTTCTCCATGCTATTATTGGGTCGGTGATGAAAAACAGAAGCTATAAATCACATTGTTTCCCAGGTTACAGGATTTGGAAGCTGAAAACTTGGAATACAGATTCAAATACATATCTCTTTTCCCTTTGGTAATTGTGTCCACCAAAAGTCCATAAACTGTAGGCGTGGTCACCAGACTGTGCTATTATGAGGATCTGAGGAACCTTCAGGGGGTGGGAGCTAATGGGAGGAAGTGAGGTCATTGGGAACATGCTCTTGAAGGGGATATTGGGACTCTGACCCCTTCCTCTCTCTTGTCTGATTTCCTGGCTTCCATACATAAGGAAATGCCTTACAGGCATTACAGTACCATGATGTACTATGCCACCACAGGCCCAAAAGCAATGGGGCTAAGTGATTACAAACTGAAACCCCTGAAGTTACAAGCCAAAATAAAGCTTTCCTACTATTAAGTTGATTTGTCTCAGGTATTTGTCACAGTGGTGGAAAGCTGACCCACAGTCATCTCTTGAACAAAGCTAATAGAAATGCCAGAGTTAGAGATTAATATTTAAAACAACAAAATTAGTACTGATGCATGAACACTTAATATCTGCTACTATGTTCCATGTACTTTTCTATCTAATGCTTACAACTTTTATGAAAACTTTAGCCCCATTTTATAGATGAGAAAAATTAAGTAACCTACTAAAGATCGTGCAGCCAGGAAGAGTCCGGGACTTGGATCCAGCTCAGCTGCCTGTAGCCCTAATTCTCTTACCTCAAATATCTCCGGAAGGACAATGCCTCATTGTACTATTGCTTACCATTTCAAGCCCCCTTTTCATATATTTTCTAGTGTAAAATAATCAAGTCGAATTGTAAGACTGGCAAAGAGCCATTATTATCCCTATTTTACAGCAGCTCCATAAGGGAAGTTAGGAATCTTATCCAGAGGCACACATTGACTAGATGACAAAAGTTTGAACCTAGGTCTCCTGACTTCGGGCCGGAAGCCAGTCCTCATCTACTACCTCGGAGACAACTATTCCCAGAAACTCGCCAGACCACCCTGGACACGAGGAACCATTTCCTCACTTTACAGTCCTTTCCCTGGGCTCTCTGTGATGCCACTAGCCATGGAAGGAATGAGGTTCTCTGATGTCGCAGCCTTAGGGGCAATCCACAGGGAGCTCCTTGCCTGGAGGCTCTTCCACATGGTGAGGGAGGCCTGGGCGAGTCTTCATCCTGCCTTCCTGACAAACCCTCTGAGAACAGGAGTTTTACTGGACACCTAGTGACAGGTGTAGGAATGTGAGAGAAGGGAACTGTGCTCAATATCTCACAAGATGGACAGCACATATTCCATAGCTAGTAACTCACCGCTGATTTACTGCCCTATAAGACTGATGTTTTCCGAAAGAGCAGGAGGAAGCAGGAGCAGAAACTGCTTTTTGTCCCAAGTCTTCTTTTGCTACAGATGTTTGCAGCTGGCATGCTCTGCTTTCCTTCCTCTGTGGGTGCATAAGAATAACCCACATAATCATATTTCTGCCTTAATTACCTTTCTATTACTTAATTAAAAGACCTGATGCAGATGCCAGAGAAGGCTGGCAAATTTGCTAAAATCTGAACAGAGGAGAGCTGGGCTGTTTGAGAAGCAGTCAAGGCTTCTGTACCCTTGAAGTCTCTCTTGCATGGATGAAGCTATAAATCTTAGGCAACTTATTTCCTCTCCTCTCCTCTCCCAATCATTTTAATATGTTAGAAAATATGTGGTCCATAATTCTGAAGTTATTTGGGTTCTCTCTGTCACTTATCTATTGCTACCTAAGAAACAACTCAAAATTTAGTGCCTGAAAGCTGTTGGGTATGTTTAGGCTGGTGGTCCCTGCTGGCCAGGACTGGGTCAGCTTGGCACTCTCTTAAGGGGTCTCCTCCTCCTCCAGACTTCCTGGGCTTATTTTCATTGTTAACAGTGTTCCAAGAAAGAGAGAGAGAGAAAGAAAGCAAAAAAATGTGCTTTGCTTTCAATTCCCTGTTTATGTTGAGCCTGCTAGAATCTTATTGGCCAAGGCAAATCACATGGTTGAGCTACTGTCAGAGTCTGAGGGCAGAAATAAGAGAACCAAAGGATATGGACACAGGAAGAGAGTACTGGGCTATCAATTCAATCAGACTTCCATACGCTTCAAAACGCGGGTGTTACCTGCAACTTAAGGGTGATAGCTTTCCTCAAGCAGGGGAAATAGTTTTGTTTTCTAACGTATACTTAGGAAAGTGCAGTGGACATTGAAGATACAAAATGTCACTGAAATGAATGAATGGTTGATGTGAGATACAAGATGTCACTGAAATAAATGAATGAATGGTTGTGATGCCCGTGATGTGGATGTCAGGTTCCTGTCCCCTCGGAGTCAAAGAATGAAACTGAGGAACACCGAGGCAAGCATAGTAGATGAATTTTATCACAGAAAGTAAAGCATAGAGAAAAGAGCAGACTTCCCCAGAGTGGGAGAAGGGGACAAAGCCGATGAGGCAGTGAGGTTTGCCCTTTTTATATGAGGACCTAGGACACAGGTGCAGGGAATTCTGGTTCAGTCTTTGATCCATGCATTAGGCACCAATAGAAAGAATGTGGTTCCTTGCTTAGCAGCAGGGAGTGTCTGCACCTGGCCTATCTTGTCAGACCCTCATTAGCATTGGGGGATGTCTTTGCCTTATCAGGAAAGATGACCATCAGTTAATTTTCTCCTTATCAACCCACGTTGTTCTGCTTACACTGAACTGCCTAACTTTTTCTGCCTCATTCTCCCCTCTGTTTAGGGAAACCCAAACTGCTTTGGGGGTTCAGGCAATGACAGAATCTGGTTACTTCTAGCTGAAAGGGGCATTGTGGGGCAAGCAGTTTGGGGTCTTCCCTTGATAATGTTTGGGTTGAATAAGGAGTCTGTAATAGAGATCAACTGGAGTGCTCATGGGAGGCTCCATCTTCATCACAATCAGGATTTCAACAGATTCTAAGTTGGAGTGGATCTGCTGAACTAAGATATCAAAAAGTTAATGTCATAATGAAAATTAATATTGAGTTTAAGAAAGGGAAAACCGGGTCTGTTATTTGACTCCTCAAAGAAACAGATATTGTAATTGAAAGTCTAGGGGTATACAGAAAAAAGGACATTTAACACAGTAAACTAAATAGCAGTAGCTAGAACCTCCAATGACAGAGTGTAAGGATTGTCATCATAGAGTGGAGGAGAACGTCTGCTTCATTAATTACCTTAAGGCCATTCCCCATTCAGTTTATCATGATAGAATCTTGAAGTCTTGAAAGTAAATTTCTCCCTTAAGGGGTAGGACACTCTTTGGACTATCAGGAATGCATGAGAAAACATCATTCTGTCCCATTTACAACTTAATGGGAGAGTCAAGTTTCTAGTTACAGGCCCTCCAGACACTCCTTGCACCGTCATAGTATTTGGGGGGGGGGGGATCCAGGGTAAGAGACAAGTAGAAAGGCTAGTGCCAGTGTCCAAGAGGAAACTGACCTTTTAGCTCCCCTTGGAGAAGCATATCTGGGGTTCATGAAGGGTAATAGGAATCACAGAACCATAGGAGTCACAGAGCCAAAAAGGCTGACCTCTGCCCTGTCAGGCCTGTGTGGGGAACTTTGGACCCGAGGGCCTACATCCCTGGGGACATTTATTCCTCCAGTGATCACCTTGACAGATAGGATAGGGCCTTGGTAGTGGTAGCTTGGTGCTTGGCCTGTGGGCACTCCCACAGGTAGTGTCCCCCTTCTTCACAATGGACATAAGTCCTTTTCATGGCTTGGGGTCCATTCCATTTCTCTCCTATATTATCCTGGAGTTTACTCCTTGTAAAATCCAGCCAGTGCCTCAGCTTTTTTAGTCTCTATGTTCCCTTTCTTTCCTCTCCTCTTGACCATTATTACAAAAGACAGAGTTGGCAAGCTAGGAGAGGTTATCTAAAGACTGATCAGGGCCATGTGCCAATTATTGTAATTTCCTCCGAATGTCTGGGTCCATCTGAGTGATAAATTTGTCCTTTGAAATTATGTGGACCTATATGAACTCAGGATCCATGATGATGTGTTTTCTCAATGCCTCCCTGAGTTTCTCTAGAAAGGCTGTAGGGTTTTCCTGAGTCTATATAAGTATTTAGTTAACATACAGCCTTATATCTCAAACATGAATCAAACAAACATTGAGAGTTCCTTTCTAAATTAGGCTCTCCTTATTATTCTACAAAAATAGTTATCCCAGTGTAAAGTCAGGTTACTCAAATCCAATTACAAAATATTAAAAGAGGTAAATAAATACATACTTAAATTTGTCATTCCCATATAAACCTGAAGGAGACCATTGTTACAAACAACTTTTAGTTTGGAAACATCAGCTGCAAAATGATAGAATGAGGTTTTTCTTGGGCATTCCTGGGTTATGCAGGCTGGTGGTGAACCTGGCATAACATGAGAATGAAGCTCCTGCCTGAATTAGTGCACGTCCTTTTTTAGGGTGCTTCTGACGGTCAGCAATCCCATCTCTCCTTTCCCTAAATTCTGCTGGAATTATTGCTGCCTTACCAGCAAGGATGTAAAGGTCTTTGTTTGCCACATACCCAAAACATAGGGAATCTAGACTTAGTGGCATTACTGGTATTCCCTCAACCACTATAATATTTGATGCCCCACAGTAGAAGAGCAGCCTATAGTGGCCTGCAGTTGAGGCCTTATTCAGCATGGAGGATCTAACAGAGGATATTTGCCAACTAGTTGTACCTTTAAAATTTGCCTTTCACAATTCTCCTTTCTTTAGTTCTCATGCTCACAGGCCCATGATTCTATATTCCTCAATTTGAAGTGGCAAGCCTGTTAATGCTCTGGGTGAGATCCCTACTAGAGAAGATAAATGATTTGGCTTCCTGAACTAGAACAGAGGAGAGGCAGTTTACTCTGAGACAATACTTTCTCTAAAGAGGGAGAGACTGCTTGGGACAGACAGTAGAAATGTTTCAGAAGAGGGAGAGACTGTTCGGCTCACGCTCTGGGGATTAATAAGTCACCTCTTTCTCAAAGACCTTACATCAGACCAAGACTTTGTCTCAGGATCCGAGATTCATTGAGTGAGGGTGCCCTCCCCCATCGGGCCAAGCCAGTCAGAAACAAAGAGAAACAGGTAGTGGTCAATGCTGGTACCCCTGGGGGCTGTTGGGGCCAGACTCTGGACAAGAGACCTTCTTGCAGCACTGGAGAGTCGCCCCAGTCAGCTGCCTTCAGTTGTCTCAAGCCTTCCTCTGTTCTGCGCACCAGCTTTGCTCTGGAGGAATGAGCTTTGGAAGAAGAGTTTGGCTCATATGGAGGTGCATAGTTCTGGGGCGTTCGCTCAGCACCGTCCAATCGACTGGTTACTTGTAGGATACCCCTAAGGGCCGTCGAGAGAAGAGATCTGGGGAGAAGCCTTTGAGACTCACCAGGGAGTGGCCCTGGCCAGAATCTCTCAGTTGCTTCACTCCTTCACTCAACTCCTCGCATCCAAAGTTAACCAGGATCAGAGGGCAACTGTCTACTAACCCCAGACACGCTCCGAGCCCATCCAGAAAGAGAGAAAGATGTTGAGCTGTGCTTGCAGAGAGCTTCCCTTGGTGGTGATCTTGTTCCCGATGGACCCCGGACGCACCCCCATCTGATGCCAGCGATGTGGATGTCAGGTTCATGTCCTCTCGGAGTCAAAGAGTGAAACCGAGGAACACTGAGGCAAGCGTAGTAGACAAATTTTATCACAGAAAGTAAAGCATAGGGAAAAGAGCAGACTTCCCCAGAGTGGGAGAAGGGGACAGAGCCGATGAGGCAGTGAGGTTTGCCCTTTTTATATGAGGACCTCTCGTGGATTGGTCACTGCTTACCTGCGCCTATACCTAGGGCACAGGTGCAGGGAATTCTGGTTCAGTCTTTGATCCATGCATTAGGCGCCAATAGAAAGAATGTGGTTCCTTGCTTAGCAGCAGGGAGTGTCTGCACCTGGCCTGTCTTGTCAGACCCTCATTAGCATTGGGGGACGTCTTTGCCTTATCAGGAAAGAGGACCATCAGTTAATTTTCTCCTTATCCACCCACATTGTTCTGCCTACACTGAACTGCCTAACTTTTTCTGCCTCAGTTGGATGTGAGATACAAGATGTCACTGAAATAAACGAATGAATGTTTGGGTGTGAGAGTGTCACTAAGAGCGTCCTGCTCTCTTAATTACATCTCTTTTGATTATGAAACTTCTCCATGGGTCAGGGGCCCATGCTTAACTACAGTAAGCTGTGAGGGGAAGGCGTGGCTTGAGGGTCACATGGGTAAAACACAGCTGCCTGGAGTTGTGGGCAGAGCATTGTCCATCACAGACGATTGAAGGAATGGTACAGAGGTTCCCCAAAGGTGTGGGTGTGGTAAATGGGCCTTGAAGTTCTCATCTGCCTTGAATAACCAAACACTCACCTGAGAACTAGAAGGGATTCAGTAGATGAAATTAAGGACTTTAAACAATTAACCTTAAGACTAAGAGGTCACGTGTTAGACCTTATTAGATCAGGCAAGACCTTTAAAAGCAGCTTTTTCTTTGGCTTTTAGGAGAAAATGAATTTAGTGATTCAAAGCACGAGGAGATTCAACATTGCATGCCAGGCTTTGAAGATCATGGGGGCCATGGACCACCTCTGGAAGCCCCTAGGCGACAGTCAGCAAGGAAATGAGAAGCTCAGCTCTACAAGAACTCAATTCTGCTAATGACCCAAATGATTTTGGAGCATGTTCTTTCCCTGAACCTCTAGATGAGAGCCCAGCTGGCCAACACCTTGATTTTGGCCTTATGACACCCTCAGCAGAGAAACCAGCTGAGCCATGCTGAGCTACTGACCTACAGAAGCTGTGAGATTAAAAAAAAAAAAAAGAGGTGTTGTTTTAAGCTGCTAACTTTACGGCAATTTGTTAAGAAGTGATAGAAAACTAACACACAAAATGATTACTGTTTCCATTTTATCTTTTTAAAAATGTTAATACCCATTGAGAAATGATATTAATTGAATTACCACTCTCATTTAGGTCTAAATTTGTTGGCCTAAAAAATTTCCTTTATGATTGTAGATAGCAGAAATGTTCTTGGCAGGTCACATGATTAGGACAAGATAGGTGTGAGAGAGGTTAAGGTTTGAACTGAGGGTCGATGGCTTTGTGTATTGCAGTCCTGCCCTTTGAGAAGACAGCACAAAAGTAACAAGACAGTGGGAAACTCAAGGGCTGTGAGGGGTAGTAAAAGGGCAACCTTCTAAAGTTGTGAATTAACTGGATTAATGTACACGGCAAGAGGAAGCTGCACCGTTATTATTGTTATTGCTGCAGTTCTAATCAGTGAATTAATAACTATTTGCACTTTTCAAAGGTAAGTATTGGTAAGAAAACCAGGTAAGAGGAAGGAAGGGAGGGAGAGAAAGCATGAGTTCCGGAAGGAAGGAAGGAAGAAAGAAGGAAAGAAAATCAGGGAACACACAGAAACTCTGTGGATTAGAATTTAATACCATTTTGCTGATCTCTTAATTCTTCATAAAGTTATCAGTGTGAGAAATTCTTAGTGGTTAGATTTCTGTGGGAAACAATAAAGGTATAGGAATCTTAACCAGGGTCAGAATCCAATAGTGGCCCAGTAACCAGAGCAGCACCTTCTAGAGGGCAGATGTAGGACACAAATGTCCAGGGGTTTCTGAGGTTACATAGAGATAGAAAACATTTCTTCTCATTTAATAAACATACGTGGCGTGTCCATGACCTATGAGGTGTTCGGGCTATGCTTATAGGGAATATGAAAGTACATCATGAGGAGGTGGAGGAGGGAAGGGAGGAGACTGTGCTTTATAACTCATAAAGAATAATCTTTTTATTTTTTTCTTTTTTGCACTTCATTCTCAGAGGCAGCCAGGAAGATAAATAGGATGAGGTGTTTGACCCTTTTTACAGGACCGTGGACAGAGCTGCAGTGATTAACCCAGAAGGCAGTAAGTGGTCAGCCTGGCATTTGACTTCACCTCTGGGTCTGTCTTCTGTGTGTGCACTGAGCCCGTGCCTCCTAATGGTGGTGTATTCTTCCTGGTGTGTGTGAGTTGCGGGGCATTGTGCTGTATTTTAGGAAGAAGACAAGTGAACAAAATATATATATATATATATATATATATATATATATATATTACAGGTATTTATTTTAACGTGCTAGAAAAATGAATAAAATCAGCACTGCAAAACCAGGGTTTCAATAATATTATTTCTTAGGGTAAGATTAAAGCAGGTAAAAAATTACATTAAACTAAAGATAAAAAATAATAATACAGGGGTTAGAGCAGTAGCTCAGCAGTATTGCGCTTGCCTGGAATGTGTGAGGACCCAGGTTGGAACCCTAGCATCATATACACAACTAAGTGTCTGAGCAACCAAAACCAGGTGATTCTCTCTTTCTCTCTCACTCTCCGTCTCTCTGAAAAAAAATAATACAGAGAAGGAAGGTGCAATCTTAGTTTATCATTTACTAAACAACGTGCTATGTCTTGTTCCAGGTGTGTACAATCCAGTGCAGAGATCAGTGAGCACACGTCACCATGATATCAGGCGCCCTCCGTGAGCAATAGAATAAAGGGGAGGACATCTGTGTAGAATGCCACTTCTGACCTGACCTCTCCTGACTTGTGGCTTTAAGCAAATCACTCTGGGCGTGGCTTCCATATCAACAAATAAAGGGGCTGCAATTGCCTGTTCCAGAGCAAAAGAAGCCTGTGCTTCAGCGCAGCTGCCAGGAGGCAGGAACAGCAGCAGAGTGGATTCTAGGGCCAGCATGGTAGTTTCTCCACTATCAGTTGTGTAAGTTGGGCAAGACTTCTCTGTACTCTTCTCATAGGGTTGTAAGAAAGTGTTAAGAGTGTGCCTAGTATAATAAATGTTGTAGAAGCATTTGCACTCATAATTACCCTGAGGCTTCAGAGGCAGGACCTAATACATACGCTAGAAAGGATCAGAAGGAGCTTCATGAAAAAGTAGCATTGAACGTGAATCAAATATGCCATTGGTTTATCTGCATGGAGCTTCCCAACCACATCAGAGATGCACAAAGAGGTGTGACTGAAAGATGAGGACAAGCAGGCCAGGGGAAGGAGGAAGAAACTCTAGCAGGTGAGCCAACCTGGTTCTTTCAAGAATAAGCAGGAGCCACACTATGTTAGCATGCTGAGGTCTTCACTTTGGATTCTGCTCACCATTTGGAACATCTACCATGCCTGAGGGTTACCAGGCAAGTTGTGCTGATGCGTTATAGGGTCACAGACCCAGGGTGCAGGGCTCTGAAGCAGTTTCCAGCTGCCTCTGTGACTCCATCTCACTAAGGGCAGCAGACCTGTGGAAAGGCCACAGCGGACCCCAGAAAGAACCTGCCAGCTGCTTGGTGGCCTGGACTCATTTCAGACTCTCTTCTCATGCTCTGAGAACAACTCTTTTTCTATTCATGATGCTGGCAGTGGAACAGATCATGTGACTATTCTATGAAACACAACTAAAGAGTCACTCTCTTCACATGCAATTAAACACAGATACATTAAAATAATGTGTAGGTTGAGAAAATACATACCACCATAAGATATTTGGGAGTTAAGTTACTGTGGAAGCTTGAATAACTAAATTAACCCTATTGAAACCTGTTTTTGTGGGGTCAAAGACTTTCCAGTGGAAGAAATCAGGTGTAAAAGAAAGTACTCCATTTTTGAACACCTTGCAAGGCTTGTTGAAAAATCAACCAGTCACTTGAAGAAGCAGGCATGCAATTTGACTTAGTTCAAGGAAAAGATGAAACGAGGTCATAGGCATGTTCTATCTTCAATTCGAATTCCGAGAGTTTATGAAAAGACACTATTTTTTTCTTTTATCCTGAGAGTGTTTTATGATGGAAACTACAATATGCTGAATATAGTTTAGCAATCAAAAGAAAGATAGTAACTAACTAGAAATTAAAGAAATTCTAATTACACAACAGTGTGATTTTTTATAGTTGACCTATCTAATTTACAAACCTTAACAAAATGATAAAAACTCAGTGCTGGCAAGACTGAGGAGACAGGCTCTCTCAGACAAGGAGAGGGTACTCCTGGTTGGCTAGTTCTTCATACACAGCCAAGAGATTGTCCAACATGTCATGTGCATGTTCCATTGCCCTTCCCTACTAAAGAGGTAAAATCACCTATTACCTAAGGCAACTGATGACTCTAAATTAAGCTGCAAGGATATGGTCTCCTTGAGGACAGGAATTATTTTGGAACCATTTCATCTTATTTTACCCGCTAGCTAGTAAGACTGCTGGCACAGAGTGACAGTCAGTAAATATTCATAATAAATTAATATAAATGAATTATTGGCTTTTTATATTAGAAAACAAATAAATGTTTAACAGCAGTGATGGAGTAAATAAAATATGGTCTGATAATACAAAAGGATATGATACAGCTGTTAAAATAATGCTCAAATAAAATTTACATAATATAGAAAAATATATTTTTATTACTTATTATCTAACAATAGCTGGTTTTCTTTTTTGAAATTTTATTTATTTATTTTTTATTCGTTGAAGATAGTCTTAAAATTAGGAGGAAATCGTTGCATACAATCAAGAACAAATGTGTAATGACAGAGCAAGCCAAGGCTGATGCCATTCCATGGTTTCCCCCCTTGGGTTCCCCATGATTCCATGTTTCCTCCTATTTAACCCCTGAGTTAGTTGGCCATCTCATGGAAGTCGAAGGTTCCCCACTGAGTTGATTCCCCCATACTTGCTCCCTCCAGCCCTCTTGATATACTTCCTATTCCCTGCTCCCTTCTCTCCCACCTCTCTTCGACCCCAGCATTCTAGGCAAGGTTCCCCCGATCTTGTAAAAATTCATATGTGTTGAGGTTATTATTAGCTTAGCCATCTATCATACTGTTTCCGATTGTATTATAGCTTTCCACAAATGTGAGAAAACATTTGGCCCTTGGGTCTGAGTTTGGGATATTTCACTTAGCATAATTTTTTCCATCTCCATCCATTTGGCTGCAAATGCCATAACATCGTTTTCTCTAATAGTTGAGTAGAATTCCAACAATAGCTGGTTTTCAACAGTAAGTTGAAATTTACTATCAAGACTGCATGTATAAAGGTTTAAAAACTGAAGATATATACTAAAATATTAACACAGTGGTTGTATCTGATTGTAATTTTCCTGATTTTTGTCCTACTTTATTTGTATTTTCTAAACTAATAACAAAAAATGTTTATAATGGGAGAAATGGGGAATTAAACTAGGGCTTAAGTGGTGAGCAATGGGCTTATGATCAAGAAGAAATAGAATTTTTTTCTGAATCCTTCTAGAAAGAAAACCTAAGAGCAACGGGAAAATGGTACCGAGAAGCCAACATTGATTTAACACCATGTGCCATGTCTTGAAAGAGTGAACACTTGTCTCTATAGTCCTTCAAGGAGAGGATAAATGACTATCCCAAAAGGGTAAAGATGTTAGAAAAAAGTTTTATACTCAATTAAATCTAAGATGGAGGCTTGAAAATTCAGTGAGTTGAATGGCAGACAGCCCTCTCTACCAGCTCCATTTGATAACAAAGAATTCTTTATCAACAAAGAGTAGGTTCCTTTATCCCATGGCCTTCTCTGGTACCTTCTCCTTGATCTCTTATTTGAAAGTTTTCTCTAAACTGTTCCCCTTAACTTTTTGTAGTATCGCATGAATTTCATTTTTTCTTTGCTGATGGTTTCAAGTTCCTCATGAATAGTATTTCCAGTCATCATGGATAGTCTTAATGTAATTGGTTTTCTACCAGCTGAGAGCATGCCCTATATTAATGGTCATGGGATAGACTCTGAGGAAGTAAGGAGCTATGTTCTTTATCCTCCTCCGATCTCCTTACTTCCTATATATTTTTGTGGAATATATAGAGACTATATAGAAGGTCTTATATGCTCTCTTGATGGCTTTGCTGAGAGTTGTTCTTGCTAATCAAAGTGTTCATAAATAAGTCACTGGTTCTCTTGAACTGCTGTATTAGGCTAAGATCTATTCATAGCTTTCAACTTTGACAGGAAACTATAGGATTCATTTGATTTTGAGTTTGGAGCTATTTTACATAGTTCATGTTTATATTCACAATATAAATAAAATGCAAAAATTCAGTTAGGAAGTATTCCATCAAAGCACACTGATTATGACTTTTGACATTATTTATTCCTGAGGGTAGTCCAGGGAGTGAGGACACACTCTACAAAGAGAACATCTCGTCTTTGGTGTGCAATAATTTCACATTGGATAATCTTTGACTCAACTTTCTTCTGAGTTTGATCCACCATGGTGAGATAGACAGGAAACTTCTTTGGTATATTTCTAGATTATATAAATTGTGCCTTAAAGGATATCCCCAAACCTGCCATAGAATTTGTCAAAATTCAATGCTCATATGGAAACATATTTGGTCAATTTAATTGTGTAGAACAATTAAAATGTTGAGAATATGTATTTGTTTTGTGGCAAAATTCCAAAATTGCTTAAGACATACATGGTCACTTTGTAAAAGATCACAGAGTGCCAGTTTAAACCCACCTGCCATTCATTTGTATGATCAGTTTCTTGGAAATCTTTGGAATGGCCATCTGGGCTCTCTTGCAAAGGGTGAAAAAGAGGAGGATTAAGATTATAAAACCATTCAAATTGAATCTGCCATGGTAACTGAAGCCATGTTTTCAGGGGAGACTGCTTAAGCATCACACTTCTTGTATTGCCAAGAACTCAGGAAAATCATGAGGTAAGCGGATTAAAGAGAAAGCATTTGGCATGCTTCATCAAGTCAGCTGAAGCTCCTCGAGCAATATCCCATTCCATTAGCTATTCAATGAAATGGGAATGAGAATGGGATTCGATGCTGACCAGCAAAACAGAAGGTCATTCTAGGGAGGTTTTCTCTCCTGTTGCCCATTACAAACTGGCACTGTTAACACATTTCTAGTTGAAAAAGGCGGATCAGCAAGTCTCCAGGACGGAGGCCTGGGGTGTACTCTTCTCAGTTGGCCTGCAAAGTGTATGGCCTCCGAATAGTATGGCAGCTAATTGGGACACATGGCACACTGCCGGTGGCCCTTCCAGCTTCTGTTATACTCTCCTACACTCACCAAATCAATATGTGTGCTTCCTACCATGCCTTCAGCCTCAGACGTTCTGAAGATGTAGACAATGAGAGCCACAAAGAGGGAGAGTATGTATAGAATACAGTGGGACAATGTGACCTGTGCTTTGTTAAGAAAGCAAGCAAGCTGTAGGCTTTTGAGAGGAAAGGAAGCTCAAAGAGGTGGTCTTACAGTACCATCTCCACAGATATCCAGAGGCAGGATGATGAAAACCATAATGAGCATGATAAAGGCTGAAAAGCCACAGGAACATCAGACTGATCTATTCCATGACACAGATGTCTATATAAAGACTTTTAGCTAATAATATTTTAATGCCAGGTTCTTTTCATTGCTTTGGCTGAAACCCAGGAGTGGCTACAACATATATTTGGCATTGGGGCCCATCTCTGGTGTACTAATTTCTGTCTGCTTAGCCATGTAGCCAGCAGTAGACTGATCTCAACTTAGGTGGTTGGTACTAATTGTTAGTTTCCAATTACTAGTTGTTCAAGGTTTATCAAGTATTGTGACTTTAATTAGGGCCCTAAGATGTAAACTGCAGTGTCTTTAACAGACACATTCCAATGGGGATAATTTGATGAGCCAGTTGCTGTTGTATAGTAATTGGGAACCAAAGAGAGATTCACATATGAATAGTAAATTAAGATGCACAGTAGTAGCAGGGATTTATACCTGGACTGTTAGAGGCCTTAATGACCCCATAAAAAGGAATAAGGTCATTTGTTATTTAAAGGATCATAAGATATTGCGTTTCATAAGGATATCGAGCATGTACAAGGTTAAAGTGCTCATGGGTGAGCCACATTCCCCCTTTATTCCATTTATAAGCAGAACCAGAAGAGTTAGCACTTCTTTGTAATAAAGCTCTAAATTCCAGAGTGACTTGCTGCTCTACCTCTCAAATCCCAAAGGGCAGCTGCTGCTGGGCTGGGCTTTGTGAAATGTTAGTTTCATCCCCAAACTCAGCACAGGCACTGAATTCTCCATTTGAGAACCAATTAAAGTGAATGGTTTTCCAATTTTCTAGGACAGATTGTCACATGTGGCCGAATGGGAAGACCCAGAGGTCTGGGGAGGTAGCAAAAAAGCACCTAATTCTTGGTATTCCTTGGTTACAGCAGGTCCCATTTTAGGTTGAATACAAAAAAATGTAAAGGGCTTAGCTCTCTAGAAATGAGGGAATTCAGAGTAGAAAAAGAAACCTCTCAATTAGCTGCAGAAACAAAGGGACAATCCAAAACGGCAGATTAGCTGGCACGATATGTGTCGGAATTTGAAATGCAACACGTTTGCATCCTTCATTATGCTTTTCTTAGACTGTTATTAAAATTAGCCTATGATCCCCTTGCATTCAATCTCACATCAGGAGGGGAAAAGTAGAATTATATTTGAGAATTCTACCCCAGGATCAAAATTTGGTTGTGGATAAACCCCTCCATAGATAATGAAGAAGTGATGGCAATATCTTTCAGGCCTATTATGGATTTTATTTCATTCCTTTTGTGGCAGTAGGTGCATCTACAGACACATGAACAGACCACAGGAGCCGTGCAATCATTTTTGCTATTGTCATCTAGCAGTCGATAGATGTTTTCCTTAGCCAGAGTCTAACTGGGCACAGTGGAGGCCTAGGGTAGGACAGGTTAGGAAATGAGAAAATAATTTTTCCAGTTAAGTAATTAGAACAACAGGAGCAAATCAGAGAACTGAGTGTTGCTATTTAAATGGAAATTCAGCCAGGTCCCTGACATGCTGCACATTTTATCCATATAATGCTAAAGGACCCAAGTGGTGAGAATCTTAGGTAAGTAACTAAAGGTTACGACGCTGGTTTGATGAGATCCAGAAAATATTTCTGGGATGGAAAGACCATGACATAATTGAATTTTAAGTGTTATTAAAATGATCAGTTATGAATTCTTTCAAACATGTAGGAGAGTATAACAGAAATAGTAGAAAAACAGATGACCATTTATCTACCCCTCAGAATTTAAAAAAGTTTGGCCACCTTTTTTTCCTTCTGTTGAAAAGCTAAAGGTATAGATTTGAATGTGGTCGGTCACAAATGTACACAGGGATATAATTCCCACCTCTCCCTGCAGGTTCATTTTTCCTTGTATAAATCTGTGTTTCTTCCCATCAAGGGCAAAGGCTAATTCACCACCTCCTAAACCTACGCTGCCCTTGCGATTTAATTTATCCAATACAATATGACTTTGTGACTTGATCTGGCCAATGTGGATCAGGGCTGGTCCTGGCCCTGGAGAAATCCTGTCAGCTATTACGTGCACAAGATGGGGCTGACCTGTTGGGTGACAAGAGGCTTGTGGCCCAATTATTCCCATCATTACTCCAGTGACAGCCAGTCCCCAGCTGATCTGGTCACTGACTAGATGGATGAGGGTGAGCCTAACTAAAACCAGAAGTGCCCAGCCCATTCCAGCCCAGGCTGTCAATGCATGCAATCAGCAGCAGTAATAAAGGGCTGTCATTTTCAGGCTGGTAAGTTTTGATTTGTTTGTTACAGAGCAAGAGACAACTGATCAAATAGGTTAAGCTGTACGCAACACAACTTCTATTCCCTTCTTTACTTTCCTACCTCTTTCACTTTCCAGAAATTTCTACTATTCTGAAATTGACATCTTTCCTTCAAGTACATTTGAGAATATCCTTGTTGTATATTTGTATATACAAAGTCAATATTAAATATTATTCTTAAAATGCTTTATAAGTGTTGTTTAAGCAAAACAAATATTGCGTAATACTTTCATAGCCTCTTGTCCCTTTATGTACCATGTTTTTATAAATATCCATGTTGATCCATGCAGCAGCATTTAACTGCTGCATTCTCTTCTGATTTATGACTATAGCTCAGTTTATTCCCTTTCTAATGGACTGATGAAGGGCTTGGCTATATGATTACCTAAATAACATACTGTTAGTCAAGCAAATTTGGAGAAGTAGAAATATTTTACAGAGTCAATCATAATTAGGGCATGATACATAAAGACATGTTCTACTTCTAAAGTTGTACAGTGTTTGCTATTTTATTTATACCTTACATACATTCTTTCTCATAATTTTCATTTTGTAACAAATTCTACAAAATAATTTAGAAATACACTAGAGAGAATACAAAGAGATCCATTTTAAAAAAGCACTTAATCAATGATAATAGTGTCAATTAAGACCAATGGGGCAAGAAAGTCCCCTCAATAAATGGTACCAATTAGTTATCCATGTGTAGTCAGCTTTTACACTTCTGCGACTGAATGACCTGACAAGAACAAGTTTTAGGAGGAAAGGTTTATTTAGGGGCTCCCAGTTTCAGGGGAGGCTCAGTCCATGGAAGGCTGATTCCTTTCTTCAGGGCTCAAAGTGAGGCTGAACAGCATGGCGGCAACATGGGTCCAGGGAGCAGGGAGCTCAAGGAGTCACATCGGGAAGCAGAGCAAAGAGAAACTCCATGCCTCATACAGAATATATACCCCAAAGGCACACTTCCAATGACCCACCTCCTCAAGCCACACCTCACCAGTCTACAGTTGCCAGTCAATCCCTATAAATGGATTAACTCGCTGATTGGGCTAAGGCTTTTCTATCCCAACACCTCGGCCTTCCCAAATTGTTACACGTGAACTTTTGGGGGACACCTCACATTCAAACCATAAAACCAAGTGAAAAAAAAATTAAATTATACCCATCCCTTACCTCATACATAAAAGTAAATACCACATGAATTAAAGTTGTAAGTATGAAACTAAGTGGTTTAAAACATTTGGACGAGGATATCTGTTAATGTGAGTTACAACTCATTTTCCTCTCTACCTATAACCATCATATTAACTCCATGTATTTATTACAGCTTTGTTACTTGGCTTGAAACCTAGCTGAACCCTGCATAGCATTTGGGAAGACAAGGACTTTGGGTTACTTTCTGATAAGCTATCTGCATTGCTATTTATCTCTTTGCCCACAGTTATTAGCTACTTATCCTTAGTCCAGTAAAATCTAAATTTCTAGAAGCAATGGAATAAATGTAAACAGAGTCCAGCTGTGATTTGTAACTTAGCCTTACCTCGTAATTCTTGAACTCTTCTTGGTTTTTTTCCTGCTATCAGATTCTAAGCTCCTGCTAGTTCAGATCCTTCCTACTCCGTTGACTTAAGAATGGTTGATTCTCTCTTTTTTAATGTATAGGGGCCCTGCTATAGAACTCTTTAGAATGCTTGATTATTTTTCTTTAACTCAATGAATATTTATTGACTACCTAGTAAGTGTTAGGCACTCTGCTGGTGCTGACATGAAGCAATGATGTTAAAACAAAACAAAACAAAAGAAAAAACCAGTGGTCCCTTCCCCTACCAAGAGCATTTTCTTCCATTTCAGGGCAAGATCAATTTCCACAAGTCATGAAAGAAAATGTTTGTTCCAAAATTTTGCTACCTGTGGGCCAACACATAGCAAGTCATATAATCTTTATAAGCCTCGATTTCTTTACTTATCAAATGTTGATATTATTAATGTCTATTCTCATATCTATTTTTAAGATCTCACTGTGAAGATCAAATAAATTCTTGTTTGTGAATGCCAAGAGCTATAGAAATAAAGCCACTGTACTCCTAGCCCAAAAGGGCTGTGTTCCTTATGATTTAGAGATTATTTCTTTGATGCTCTCAGAATAAGAAAAAATATGCAAAGCTCAGGCTGTAATGTCTGTGGCCTTAAACCCTCAACTTGTTCTTTTAGTCCATTTTACCTGCTAAGGTTGGCAGTTATAGAAGCAGTATACTCCTGATATAAACCACCTCCTCCTCCTCCTCCTCCTCCTCCTCCTCCTCCTCCTCCTTCTTCTTCTTCTTCTTCTTCAAGATTGAGGGACAGGGGCTTGAGTGGTGGCTACAGCACTTGCCTGGCATGCATGAAGATGTGGGTTCGAACCCCAGCACCACATACATGACAGTTTCAGAGCAAGAGAGGCCAAATGAAAAACTAAATAAATGGATTCTCTCTTTATCTCTCTCCCTCTCTCTCTTTAAAAAAAAAAAGTTGAGAGAGAGGAGAGAGATGAGAGAAATAATTTTTATTTTGTTTTTCATGTGGCTTTCATTGCTCTGAAATTTCGTTGTGTATATGGTGCTGGGGTTCAAACGTACATCCTTGCACATTCCAGGCAAGAACCGTAACTGCTGAGCCACTGCTCCAGCCCAATATCCACTTTCTTGATTCTAGTATTTCTCCTCTGGTGGAAGAGAACCAACAGGAATACTACTAGAACAAGCCTTTATTCTTAAGTATCAGGCAGATGAGGATCTGAGGAAGCATTCGTATTGTGGTCTGGAGATGGAATGTCTTATAGGGCTTTCACAGGAGGGACTCAATCATAGTTTAGCCAGTTTCTGGAGCTATTGGTTAAGAATGGTTCTCAGAAAGGGAAGGTCTTAATCTGTGGCTCAGCACCTCATGTTTGGGTAATGTGGATTTAATCAAGAGGGGGAGAGGAGAAATAATCTAAGGTTACGTCCTAGAGATGTATAAAGGAAAGGACAAGAGGAGGCCTCAGTGGCACATACTCAAAACTTCAGAGTCCCTCATGTTCTCTTTTCCTCATTGTTTCATCCTCAATTTATCTTCTTTTTATTTTTTAAGAGAGAGGACAGTGAGAGAGAGAGAGAGAGAGAGAGAGAGTGGGAGAGAGAGACAGAGGGAATCAATTTTTATTGAGTTTTTTCACATGGCTTTCGTTGCTCTGACACTTCGTTATGTACATGGGTGCTGGCATTTGAACCCGTGTACTTGCACATGCCAGGCAAGCCCTGTAACCACCAGGCCACCACTCCAGCCCCCTCAATTTATCTTCTTATTAAGGTTTTAAATATTGTCATGTACCAAACACCTCTTAATAACTGATGGTATAAAATAAAAGAAATGCATTTGAGGTACTATGTTTTCTACATTGTCTGGTCAGGATTTTTAGATAAATAAGTCTGAGAATATTTAATTTACTGATATTTGCCAATTTTTAAGTGCTTTTCACAAAAAGGCATAGTTTCACTTTGAGGAAAGTTTTCTTATACATCTTTTAGATACTCTAGACCTTTTAGAGTCGGCAAGGTCACAGAGGGCAGGCTTCACAGTGCGTCATTGTTAGCATCCTGGGAAGACCCAGTCCCACCCACTCTTGCTTTTCCACATCAGCACATCACTGTGCTGGGGCCTCATCTGAGTCTGCTTTGGAACAACACAAGGGATTATCAAAGCAAGGTGAGCACTATTCCATTTTTGGTATTTGCTCTTATCGCAGCATCTTTATTGGTGTGCCACATTCATACACACAAGGGTCTTGATTTAGATGACAAATGTGGTCCGTGTGGTGTTTGTGGACATGGCTATGCTTTCAAATCTGTTCCAGAGAAGGACTTGCTGCCCCAGTTGCTGGGAATGTTGAGCAGATGGCCTTCAGTCCCTTGCCCCTTTAGGGATTACCTGTGCTGCAGTGGCTGGCCTCACTCAAGGTTCCCAGAGAGACTGACATTCAGTGACTTTCAGGGACTGTAAAGGCTTGGCTAGCTCAACTCATCTGAATGTGTTAGAGTTCTGGTGTTTGAGTGTCATGTGAGATCATCTAAGATCCTATATTCTCCCTTACCTCCTTCCTCCTCTCACTCCTGTTTCCTTCTACTCTCTTTCACAGATATTGAGCCTCAGGATACCCATTAAGAAACACTTTGCACACTAAACTCCAGTTTAACATCTGTTTTCTAGGAAACCCAACCCACAAAAGTCAGTATGGAGGTAGGTTTTTGGCACTCAGCCAATTTGTAGCATCAAAAGAAATCAAGGGATATTCAGGTAGCTGAGAGCAATTGTTCCACTGAAAAGTCATGATCCACTTTCCGATTTCCAAATCTGAGTCAGCTTTCTCATGGTAACCCCCTACTGGAGAAGAGGTTGGGTGCCTGGGAGGAAGGACCCTGCATCTATATGGTTCAATGCGAATGGCAATAATTCTGCCAGTTCTTCTCCAAAGGTACTAACTACTGATGGCCATATATTTGAGTAACTGAATTGGAGGAAAGGGAATACATAAATATCCCCCAAACTGTTGGACTTCGATACCCAGAAATCCAGAGCATCAATCTGACAACTCAGTTTAACTAGAAGAATATGGAAGCCTGGTTATGCATGTGGTCTTAGCTAAAAACCCCAGGTCACAGTGAGTCTATTAAGTCCAGGAAACTATCTGGTAGTCATTTCCTTGGTCTGTGCTTATACAACTTAGATAAAAGTGATCATTAGTGTGATCTTCACTTTGAGTCCTAGGTCTGTGCAGTAAGAGTTTAATAGTGGGAAGGGCCCAGGGGAGACCTCTAAAGCAGTAGGGAACAGAAGAAGGGTTGGATGTTGATGCCAGGAACACCAATACCCCAAGTCCAGCACAGTACCACAGTAAGAGGTCTAAATGTTTTCTCCTGCATTGTCTTCTGTCACAAAACCCAGCAGAAGGGAATTGAGAGAACCTTATATGGGCTTCCAGGTCAACACAGCCTGGGGTGAGGTGGGGCGGGGCAGTTCTGCATTTAGAAATGACGGGTGCACTCTTCCAGATATCCCCTCACTGCTTAGAAACAATAACTATTACTTTAACAAAGCTATTTTTCATTAGAGTAAAACATCCCATTTGGCCTATTGGCCTCTCTCTTTTAATAGCTGTTCCTAAGGTAATCAATGACTTTTAACAGCCAGACACTGTTATCAATGTAGCAGAGTAAGTTTATTGATTTGACACCTACTTTTCTTTGCTGGGCACCAATTATTGCAATCTAAATTGTGCCACATTAGCCAGAAACACCATATAATCTTGCTAGTTACTTAATGCATTCCAGTGACTGACTTCAAGAAGCTTTACAACCATACTGTTGATTTGTGACTTAACAATACTTCAGATTCCTCTGAGAGTTAAGAAGCAGTCTGCTTATAAAAGGTTAATAGGATAAGACATTCAATTTATCTCATTTTTATGAGGGTAAATGAATAGAAATCCTACAAGGGTATGTAAATCTTACACATATTTGGCGTTCTGTGGAAAACCAGTGTATTTCTAAAATAGAAAACTCAACTGAATTTTGATACCTGTAGCTTCATCTGAAATGCAGACTATTTGATTTCGTAAACATTCCTAAATTTAGAAATCATTAAAACTATTAAAAAGACATGTCTCCATTTCTGATTAAAATGAGGAAAATCAAGACTCAGAATGTCATTAATAACATTAACCTAGGAACTCACCTAGCTGCTTAATGAAAAAAAAAAAACAATATTAAAAAATGCAGTGAAGGCTCCAGACAGCCAGAGCAGCCTCAGGCTGGGCAGAGGTTACGCAAGGTCCATGTAATGACATGTTCTTATGTCCCAAAATTTAGCCCCTGGAGATACTTGACATTCTTTTATTCTGCTGTTTGCACAATAGAATTCAGTATGATCACTACAATTAAAACTTGCGCTCTTTTCCCATCTGAACCTTCCTCCTTGCTGCATTCATTCTTTCTTTCTTTCAATCACTTATTGAACAAATAGGTACTGCACCTCTACAACATGACAGACCTCAAACCAGGCCTCAGTGATACGGCAGTGAATAATACAATGATCAGAATGAAAGAACCTGCCACCACACTCAGGGCTATCACTCACAGTTCTTTATAAAAATGAAAATCACTTGATTGCTGCCACAGGGAAATGACCAAGGATTTCAAATATATGTTGATTATCAATAAGAACACATAAATTCTAGTTTTGACTTATACACTAAAAGTCCATGGGTCTTCTTACTTGTCCAAATTTTGAAATGTTAAAATTTTTCCATTTGAATATAAAAACTAGGCAGTTCAGTAAAGTTTAGGATGGCCAGATAAACAAGATTTTATCAGGGGAAAAGCATGCTTGGGATACTAGAGTCCTCACTAAAATGGTCATGGGGCATTCTCTCAGCACAAAAATCCATATGCAGGGATACCTGGACAGATTAATGTGGTGGGGACTATATAGGAATGCCAGAAATATTTATTGCAAAAGATTGATCTCAGACTACGGAATAAGCACTATGAACATTTTACCATTATTAATGTAGGAATACAGATAAATACATCCTAAATATATAATAGGGCTTTGAGCCAAATTCCTTTTTTTTTTTTTCATTTTGGGGACTGAACTGAGGGGAACTTTACCACTGGGCATTTTTTTCTTTTATTTCAGGGTTTCACTAAATTGCTGAAGCTGGCCTTGAACTGGCAATCCACACAACTCAGCATCCTGAGTTGCAGAGATGTGCCACTGCATCTGGCCCAGTCTTTTTATTAAGAATCTGATCAAAGCATTTTTTTTTTTACTGAAGTGATTGATGGACTAGTTTCTATTTTGTTCCAGTCTGGATTCTACTCCCAGGTTCTAGTGATGAAATACAGTTCATATTTCATCTCATATGATGTCTACTGGGACAGTTCCCCTCTTTTTATCCTTATGTATTTCTATTTGCAGAAAATTCTTAGTTTTTGCTTCTTTAAATGTTCAAAGTATACCATAAGGATTTTGTTCATAGATTTCCAAGGAGAAAGTGCTGGCTGACTACTCTTCCTGTAATCTGGAAAGATACCTATGGATCTGCTGACCTCTGAAACTCTCTATTATTAAATCCTGATTCCATGATCTCTGTTACATAACCCTGTCCTGTGTTTAATGGCTCTGGTAGCAGACCTGGGATTATTTTTCAAAATAGTTTTTTAGTGATTAGCTTTCTGAAATGTAAATGAATCACCACGTTCTGCTCTTTTTCTCCTGCAAAGTATTTATCTTGAGTGCAGAACTTGAACCATAGATGAGCCTAAGGAAGTCCGTGTGATTTATGGTAGATTAAACTATTGTATGAATGACAACAAATCAAATATAAGGATATGCAATAGCTCAAATTCAAAGGAAGTTTATCACGTGTAACATAAAGGTCTGAAACAGTTGCTCCTATTAGTGGTGGCTTTCATCTCTCATGGCTGTTCCACATGATGCAGGAGGGGAAGCAGAGACATCAGCTTCCCAAGGGATGCACAGGTCTGAACAAGGAACATGAACATAACCACAAGGACTAAGGACCAAGGCCTATTATGACCTCTAAGCAGCAGCAAAGAACTCCTACAAAGTGACAAGGTATTAGAATTTCTGCTAACCTTTGTAAGTGAGCTGCACAGCCTAGTTTTTTTTTTCCTTCTTCAGAAAAACAAAAAATTGACCTTAAGTTTTATAGATCTATATTACTGCATTTATATGAAACATGGCATATTCCATTGCTGCAACATAAATATATGAAATCCAGGCTCTTTTCTATCCAGTTCTCCTTTTGTCTCAAATGCCAGGCTGGTCTTTCTAAAAAGACGATGGTGTTACTTGCAGCAGTTGTATGGAGATGCTCAGAGTAGCCCTCTCCTGTTCCCCTCTCCCCATGGCACCTCAAGTCACATCTTTCTTTCACCATGAGCTTCTTTCACAATAGGTGGCTCTGCACTCTCTCTTCCCTTCCCAGACCCTCTTCTCCTCTCTGATTCTGCCAAAAGTTCTTTCTCATCTAACTGAAAATATCCCCATTTGTGAAGGAAAAAGTTCTGGGATGTGAAATGACTTTCCCAGCGTCACCAATCTGGGAAAAGCCAAGCTGGGATTCATACTATTTTATTCTATATGCCATGTGCTTCATCACATCACCACTCACAGGAACTCTGCACTTCCCAATAGTAACTACCCTTTCCAAGTTGTGTTCTGGATATCCACCAATGAATACTTTAACTTTTAATTGATTGCCTATTGTCTTCTTCTTCTCCTCTACTTATTTAACTATGGTGGGTGTTTTGTGGATGGCGAGAAAATTAAAAGTGATTTTGAACCTTTGGGTCATGTCATAAAACAACACAGATCATAAAAGTTATGCTGGATATTTATGGAGAAACTTCTTTTTGTTTTGCATGAAGTTCTATAAAGATAAGGGTACTTGGTTAGTGTTGATTGAAACAACACAGGATTTAGTGTGGGGGCATTTTAATAAGACTTTCAGTAGTTCATCATCAGGTTAATGGTGTTCTCTAGTTTTCTCAGGGCTAACCCAGATTATGCTGTATTCCTGCTTAAATAGAAATATTGCCTCTTTCTCAGAAACATTTTTGGTCATACTATAGTCTGAACGTGTGTGTGTCTCCCAAACTCATATATTGACATCCTAAACCCAAACGTTATATTAGGAGGGGGGAACATTGGGGTGTGAGTAGATTAGTATATGTATGAAAAGATCCTAGAGACCTAGCCAGACCCTTTCACCATGTGAGGTTACAGTGAGAGATGACTACCTATAAGGAAGTCCTCACCAGGCACCGAATACTCTAGCATCTTAATCTTGATTTCCCAGCCTCCAGAACTAGGAGAAATAAATTATATGGTGTGTTTATAAGCCACCCAGTTTATGGCATTTTGTTATAGGGACCTGAAAAGTCTAAGCCAGTTTTATCAGCATTCTTTCCATGAACAACCTGTCTCTGGATAAACAAAGATCATCATTCTTTAGGGTCTGGCACCCAAGTGTGGCACGTAAACTTTGCATTTCATTGAAAATCAAAGCTTCGTGCAGACACTAGGAGGAAACTGCAGCATTGTCAGCTGCTTGCACCTCCGATTGAGCTTGGGGAAACAGATCAGTTCAAAATCACTAGCCTCTCAGCAAAAGCTGCAGGATGATCAATTCCAAATACCACATATCGCAGTGAGCAAACGTTATCTACACATTTGTTTCTTCACATCCTTTTCTCCACATGTTCCTGTCTCCTCACTCAAATAGCTATTAACAATAACTCCAAGAAGCAGTAGGAGCTAATGACAAGTTTCATCCCCTCAGTTTAATAATGCAGTTCTAATTCTCCTGTATTCATTATCCCCCGGCACCAAACCATTTCCATTTGCACACCAAAGCAATCCTCTATATCTTTAGTGTTAATGTCAGCTTGATCTGCACTGATCACTTTCATTAAGAGTATGCATTTACAGAGTAATGTGATCCAAAAACAGATGCTTCCCAAATAAACTACGCATTGTATTGACAAAAAGACACCACCACAAAGGTCAAAAGTTGTTCCATTTACCAAAGGGAAAAATAGATAAAGAATGATTAGCTCATTAATTTTGTTGTTCACTCGACAAACACACTGGCTATAAGTTAGGCAGTATGATAACAGTAAGGACACAAAGATGATAATAAAACATGGAACTGTCTTCTAAGGAGGGGACTGTCCAGTGAGGATCAGTGTCTGAACTTTGTATCTGGAAGGTAGAATTCCAAGGCATGTGTCCTGATTTGGTCCCCAAGTCCTTTCTGTATGGTAGAAAGCTTAGCATTGGCTCTCTGGCTACAGACTATAGAAGAGAGGAAGATCTACGAGACAAAAAAAAGATATAGTTAATAGCCAAGTGGACAGTACAACTGAAGCAGTTGTCATGACTTTGCTAGGGCTGCTGTAACAAAACATCATGTGCTGAGTGGCTTAAATAATAGAAATTTGTCTCACAGTTCTGGAGGCTGAAATCAAGGTGTGCTCCGAGTTGGGTGCTATGAGGGCTATGAGGTGGACTCTCTCCATGCTTCTCCCGGCTTCTGGTGATTTACTGACAATTGCTGGGGCTCCTTTTCTTAAGGAAATATTAATATCCTTCCTTCATCTTCACATGACAGTCTCCCTGTGAGCCTGTCTCTACGTCCAGCTTTCTCCTTTTCATAAGGTCACCAGGCATACCCTGCCCCATGACCTCATCTTTATTTAACTAAATATACTTGCAATGTCCCTATTTCCAAATAAAGTCACATTCTGAGGTACTGGGGGGTTATAACTTCCATATATAAATTTTGAAGGATAGAGTTCAACTCATAACAGAGCTGGAAAAAGAGACAGAAATAAAGTTGCTAATACAGCAGAGATATATTTGTTAAGATGAATTGGGAGAAAGACAGAACCCGGGCAGAGGCCTTGAGGCACTGGTGTGTAGAAGTGCAGAGTGTGTGTTTTATAACTGGACATCTGAAGTGCTTATGTGCAGAGAGAGCTGCTAGGGTAAGGAGTGTGCTTTAAGACGCAGAGAGACATGTTCTTTGGTATTAGAACAGAAGAGCTAACCTGGGTGCTTGAGTGGTTGGTTTTCTGAGATGCCTGAAAGCAATCAGACTGGGTATTGCAGTTTGATTATTAGGTGTCCCCTGAAAACTCAAGTGTGAGATAACACAGGAACATTCAGTGAAATTATTAGATTGTGAGGGCTGTGACCTAATCGGTAGATTAATCCATTTGATGGATCAGATTTTTGAATGGATTGATGGGTGGTAGCTGTAGGCAGAGTGTGGCTGGAGGAAGTGGGTCACTGGGGACATTCCGTTAGGGATCATGTTATCTCTGATTCCTTGCACTCAAGTTCTCTCTGCTTCCCATCTGTCATGAGTGGAGCAGCTTTCCTCTGCCACACCCTTCCACCTTTCCACCTGCCTCACCTCAGGCTCAGAGCAAGTTATTTGGCTGACCATGGATTAGACCTCTGAAACCATGAGCCAAAATAAAACCTTTTCTCCTCTAAGTGTTTCTTGTTGGATATTTGGTCACAGTGATGCATCCAGAACCTGTTTATCCAATTTCCTATTTCATCTGAAACCCCAAGGGTCTGACAATGCAAAAGTTTAGTTACCCTCTCTTATTCAGCCATTCACAAAATCCTAAATTTTAGGAGCTATACATCTGTCCCTAGAATCCAGAATTACTTCAAACAGTTTGGGCAAACGTTTGCTTTCATTTGTCAGTGTGAGGAGGTGGTAGATAAATGTTGTCCATACATTTATCACCTCTGATGTGAAGGGGACTCCTTTAGTTTTCTTTCTTTGTCCTTTTAACCTCATTAAAGTTTCATGTGATAGATACTCCTTTCTCCTAGAATTTCCTCATCCTCATGTTTTTTTCTTATTCAAGTATTGTAGGGATGCTTGTCCTAAAATTTTATAGTATTGGTATATCAAAAATCTATTTTTATTGTAGAAAATATTGTAATATCACAATATATTTAATGGCATCTTGTAGTCATAAGATTTTCCTATTTTGATTACATATTCTTTCGACAAGTCTGCAACCTAGCACTGATTATTTGCAAGTTATTCCAGTAGCTATACTGTCATTTTTAAGGTTGGCCAAAGATAACCTGGAATTGTAGCCATTATATGATCACACAAAATGATCATATAATAAATCAGATCTGGTTTATCGCTAGCTTTTATAAAATCAGACCTAGGGAAAGAACTATGTCTGGGAACACATGGATGGTCTTGATACAATGAACATTGAGCCTTTCCTGAATATTACAAAGTGAGAGCACTGAGAATATTCCCAGTGTCACATGTCTTTTTAAGCTGATAGCCAGGTTATGCCTGAAGACAGTGCACTTCATTCCAACTTCGTTGCCCTCACCCAGCAGAGGTCAGAGGTGCTCAGAGTGGGTTTCCAGGATCAGCAGCAGCAGCACCACCTGGGAACTCTGTGGGTGGCAAATTCTCCACTTCCCCTACTTACCTCACCGCCAGACTTAAAAAAATCAGAAAATGTTGGGGTGGGGCTCCTATATCTATGTTTTAACAGCCTTGCAGTTGATTCTTATCAGTAGATCAATATCATTTGTCACCTCATCTAATGCATGGACTTTCCAACAAGTGCCCCTATACGCTTGCCTATTCACAGAAGAGCCAGACTAACCTCCCCAAAATGTCAATCAGCTCATTCCATTCCCTTACTTAAAGCTGTAAAGCAAGGCTTCCTATTGTACTCACAATAAAACCAAAATTCTCACTCTAACTAGCAAGACCTCAAACTACACTACTCCCACCTTTGCTCAATCCACCAGGGACACTTGTGTTTTAGTAGAAGTTGGTTTTGGTTGCTCTTGTATCCATAGCACCTGACACATAAGAGACATGTGCTATTTACTGAATACATCATTTAATTGATGGATTTCCATATCTATCGTATTCCCTCTTTAGAATTTTGTTGAACTCAAATCTGTCCCTTCTTAGATTTTGACTGTATTTTAAAGAGCCCTGTTCTTTTATGGATTCTTTTCAGATGCCTCCAAAGCCCCATGCTTGGGGTTGTCTTAGTTAACCATTGCTACACTTCTTAAAAATATTAGGACAGCATCTATTTATACTGTAAAATATCTCATTTTCAAAAGTTCACATGCTCATAGGAAAACAGGCCTGTAAACATTATCTTTAAGAAACCTATGGTAAGTGATGCAATACATCTTCCAACCAAGAAGCTAATAATTGAACTGTGTCTAAAAGGAAGAGAAAGAATTCTCTAGGTAGAGAAATGTGTAAGAATATTGCTGGTAAAGGAACTGCATATGCAAAGGCACTGAGCTATGAAAAAAATAAAGATGATAAGTTTAGCATGATTTGGTCCTGGGAAGAGAAAATGTGTGAAGCTGAGGGGTCAGAGTAGACCACATATAGATAACTATTTATCTATCTCTATCTGTCTGTCTATCTACCATCTATCTATCTACCTAATCTTTATCTATATCAGGAAGCAATCAGATTTTTCATCCCAACAGGGGGAGGACCATATTTGAGTTTAGGGTCCCTCTGGTGGCAGTGTGGGAGAGGGACTAGACAGGAAGGCGACAGATGGCATGAAGCCCATTCAGAAAACTGTCATTTATGAATCTTCTGTACTTCTCTCCCTTCTTAGGACACTGGGCGCGTCCTTCACCATGTTCTACATGGTGATGCTCAACAGGGCCTTCTGGTTACAGTCCTGTCTTCTCAGTGTGGGAGCCATGGAGCTCTGCTGGCTCAGCTCTCCACTGGCTGCTGCTACTCTGTGGTGCTCCCTTGGAGTTACTTTCTGTGAGCTATTTTTAGGCTTCCTCATTCAAAGTGGCCCCACTGACCGCAGAGCCACATGACCACTATTTGTGCTTTTCAATATGACAGCCAGCCTGCCTCTCCATGTCTATTTCCTGGTCCTCATGAAACCTTTTATACCTACAAGGGACAGGGATGAAGATTTAATTTACTTTGTAGCTATGAAAATTAATTCTTAAATACATGAATGATTTGTGCAAAGTTAACAGATTAGTGTTAGAGGAAGGACTAGACCCCTTTCACCACAAAATTATTTGATCGCTAAATGGTATCATTATAGATGCAAGCACACATGGAGTGAAAATGAAATTCTTATGATAACATACAAGAATTAGTAGCTTGCCTGGTGATTTATATTTTTCAAAATGATTATCACATCCATTTTTATTTACATTAAATTACATAAGGGAAGTATCACAATCATTCCCATTTTTCTAACCAATGCATTGAATTTAGAGAGATTAAATGACTTTCTTAGACTCCCATAGCCTCTGCTGACTGAGAGAACTTCTGAATCCTTGTCCTTTCTGTCACTCCGATGGCCCTGAGTACATACCAGGCTACAGATGAGCTCTCCCTAACATAGCCTTCAAGAATCCTGGGCACTTAACCATGTCTGTAGGACAAATGTCTATCCACAGAGTTTCTCGGTACACTGACTTTAAGTAAGGTAGACGACAACATCTTGATTAAAAAGAACCTGAAATCAGAGACTTTTGAATAAGTAAGGGTTTGATAAATTATAATGAGCCAATGATATAAGCAAAAAAAAAAAAAAAGAAACTTAGAAGGGGCTAAGAATGAGGAAAAAAATTAAGGTGGAATTCTAAAAATAAAATAAAAAGCTAGGTAAGGAGAAGCTGCACAAACTCAGTGAAAATTCTAGAGAACATCATCAGACTCCTCCTCCTCCACTCCCCACCCAGTGAAAACAGAAAAGATTCAACAAGAAAACCTCAGCATTACAATGCTGTGTTTAAGCAGGTCCAACACAGACACGTACACACCATTAATATCCGCCACACCCCAGTGAGGGAAGGTGCACCTCAGAATTTCAACACCACCTTATTTTTAAAATTCTATTATGCTTCTGAAAAGTTTGCTACCTCATTGCCTAACACTGTATTTTTTTCTACTGACAGATTTATTAATAACAGCTGCACTGTGTTTAGTAAATGTTAGTATACATGTAAAAGAACTACAATATGTCCTTTATGTGCATTACATCAGTTCTACCATAATCAATACTAATATTTCCGACTGCGTATGGTGGCACATGCCTATAATTCCAGCAGCTCAGGAGACTGAGGCAGGAGGATTGCAAGTTCAAAGCCAACCTAAGCAACTTAGTGAGGCCCTGAGCAACTTAGCAAGACCCTGTCTCAAAGTGAAAAATAAAACAGGCTGGGGATGTGACTCAGGGATTAAGCACACTTGGGTTCACTCCCTGGTATCAAAAAAGAAAACGAAAAAAAATAATTTTGGAAGAAATTGAAGATCAGAAACGTTAAGCAACTTGCTTATAGTCACATATTTAATAAGCCATAAAGCCAATGGTTGAACCCAGGACTGTCAGATTGATAGCCTTGATTTTTAGACACTGGAAACCTTTAGGGGCAGTAGGTTTACACAGGCACTGGAGTACACTTCACTTGTAAACAGCTCCCCTGCAGAAGTATTTGTTCAGAAATGGCACCACATAAAAGGCGGTGTCTAGTTTTCTCTTGTATTCAACAAACAGGTGTGTGGGAAAACTAGAGGCCAGTAACCTTAAAGGAAAGGCATTATGTTCTAACTGACTTTTAAACATTATAATGTTATGTCTTTGTGTCAACATCAAATTACTGATTCTACTTTTGTGTGCATATTTTTGAGTGGCAAAATTATCAGGGTGGTCTATTTTGTAGAAAAATACTATATTAAAAATACAAACATTCCTATTAAAATCATGCAAGCAGATGTATTTGTGTTTCATCAAGTCTCATAATAATACCAGAATTTTGGGTGCATATTTAACTGACCTCTGAACATGGTCTGGCATGGACTCCTGTGAATGGGATTTCTTGTTTTATGAAATGAATGAATGTCACTGGGATGAATGAGAATGATGATATGGGTTATTGATTCCTAAAAGTCTCTAGGATGATTTGCCATAAATCATAAATTATATCCTATTCTTCCATTTTAATATTTTAATCATAACTGTCTAGTCCTAAAGTAGTGTCTCTTGCCCAAGAATTCCATAACCTTAATTCAGTAGAATGCCCTTGAAGATAGCAGCCAGACAAATAGTAATTCCCCTGTTAGGAAATGGACCAACTAAAAAACTTGTGAATTGGCTAAGGAAATGGACTAGAAGGTTCCAGAATGTGGCTTCATAGAATTAGTAAATCCCACCACCAAGACCAGTGCCAGCATCTCCACATCTAGTCCAGGAGTGGGCGAACTGTGGCTTGCAGGCCAAATGTCCCACCACCTGTTTCTGTATATTCGGAAGCCAAGGATACTATTTACACTTTTAAATGATTGAAAATGAAACACAAAATAGGAATAATATTGTGTGGTATGTGAAAGTTATGTGAAATTCAATTTCAGCATCGATAAAGAAAAATTCCCTGGCATAAGCCCACACCCGTTTGTCTATGTGTGGTCTCTAGTTGCTTTTTTGTTGTACTGGGAGAGTTGAACAGCGTCCACAGAGACTGTGTGGCCATGAATTCTAAAATGCTCCCCTTGTGGCTCTTTACAGAGAGTGCCTGCTGCTTCCTGATCAGGAGCATGACCTTCACCTTTTCTAAGGGTGCCAGACACAAGAGGCCCAGTCTGCACAGGCACTGTGGACAACCTCAATCATTCCAGCTCTCTCTGTTTATGTCTCTGTCCCTCTGTCTGAAACATGAGACACAGACCTGAGTAAGACATAGTTCCCACCCTTCAGGAGTGTGCTATCTAGGAGATAAAGCATACACTGAGGGACTGGAGCGGTGGCTCAACGGTTACAGAGCTTGCCTGGCATGCGCGAGTAAGCAGGTTCGAATCCCAACAGCACATACACAACGTGGAAAATGTAAGCCACATGAAAAACTAAATAAAATTGATTCTCTCCTTCTCTGTCTCTCCCTGTCCTTCTCTCTCTTAAAAAAAAATAAAATAAAAAAATAAAAAAACACTGACAATACAAAGGCCACAAGTCCAGAACAAAAGAGGTTGTCAGGAAAGATGCAGTGTGCAGTGTTTATCTATATCTACAATCCATGTTTATCTGTATTTCTCAATCTATTTATGTATTTATGAAATTATTTATTTGTAGGACTGGAGACTGGATCCAGGGGTACTCTCTGCAGACCTACAACACCAAATCCCTTCTAAAATTTTTTCTTTTATTTTGAGACAGGGTCTCCCTAACTTGCTGAGGATGGCCTCACATTTGCAAACCTCCTGTCTCAGTCTCCTGTATCCTGGAGATAACAAAGGTACCTAAAATATGGTGTTTATACTGGGAACTGATTAAGAACCCAAAGGAGACAAGACTTTGATAATTCTGTAAAAGGTTAGGAGTCAGCTTGATGGTCTGGCTTCTGTGGGTTCTGGGAGGGACTTGAGGAAGGAGCCAATGAATGTTATTCACTCTGAATGGCAACTTTGAAAGAATCTTGAGGTGTTTTGCACACAAATAAATAAATTATCTTTATAAAAGGATGAAAGAGAAGATTCAGTTGTGCCTGAAGGTGTGGATATTTGTCTGGGGTAGAGGGGACTGGAGGGAAGATGTCACAGCAACCAGTCAGCAGCATTTTTGGAATCCTGCATAATGATCTCATCATTGTAAATTGTTGCAGTGGTCTCTGGTGATGTGATGAACTCATCTCATGTAAATATGGCTGTGTTAAACCCTTTCTTCTGTGCTGCCCTGCATTTTTCATCATTGCTACCTCTTTTTTGGAACCAGCAATCAGAAGAGAAGCCCTTCTGAATAAAGGACAAGTAATGACCTTCTGAAGCCAGTCGGTTGCCCTTCACATGCATGCCCCACTAACCCGCCTTCCTGAAAAGTTTATCACCAAGTCTTTTATTTCCTATCATTCTCCATTTCCACTTGCTCTCTGACCATTTGCCTAACAGCCCGCAGAGGAATTAGATTATTGCTAGTATCTCTTTCTTACAGAAAGGCAAAGCAGGACTACTAAACACGCCCACATACTGCGTAGGTGTCGGAGAGCCTTGGGTTCAGGCTGTGGGAATCACCTAGATTCCAACAGTGTTTGCTTTCTTATCTAACATATCCTGAGCTTTAAGAACTATGCCTGACACCCAGACTACATGGGATTATCACCTATCCTCTTATCAGAAAGTTATTGGTCTTTCCCTTACTGTTTTTCCATAGACATCTTGTTAAGACTCAGAATTACCATACCCGGCAATAAATAAATACTGATTAAGCAATGATTATATTCCTCTCCCTATTAAATATCATAAAAGAGCAAAAGAAGTATCGTGCTGCTCTCAATTTGATGAGTGTGTGACCTTTTTAGAAATCAGGACAACCATCTGAAAATTGGGGGAAAACCTTAATGAATTAGTAAATTAATTTTGCAATTTTCTCTGGGAATATCCTGATAAGTGTAAAAAGAGCTGACACTGTATTCCAAGGATAAGATTCTTCCTTGTAGTTATGGATTTTCCTTTAGAAATCTAAAGCCCTACTGTACCTCTGCAAAGAGACAGAGGAAAAGACCTTGTGTCCAGTCCTGACCATAAAGTGTCCCACATGATCTCCCCTCTTCTTCAAAGGACTCTGAAGATCTCTGATGGTGAAACCTCTCACTGGCAGGAACCTAGATCCCCGTCAAGTAGGTGGTTTTCCCAATTGGAATAATCCAAATCAAACTTGGGGTGAAGGAGAACAAATCTCGTTTCTGTTATGTCACCAGGAGTTTGAGATTGTTAAGCCAGGTATTCCATCCTGCCCAAAACAGATAGGTTAGTCTAGAGTAAATGTTAAGGACCTAACAAAAGCACTATTATTCTTTTGTAACTCTCCTATGTTCTTATGCATATTATGAGGGGCAGTATTTGGATAGCAGTTTGTTCTGTCTTCTTTTAACTGAAATATATGCAAAGATCTGAACTTCCTATTAGCTGTAGGCATCAGATTCACCTGTGTTTTGTGGTACTGACCAATGGGTTTGGTATCTAACTCTGAGAGTGATTCTTTTTCAATTAGTCTTATTACAAAACAACTGAAAGGAACTATTATCAAGGTGAGGTTCTTTTTTTTTTTTTTTGCTTGTCTGGTGTTTTGTTTCATTCTCATTTATGCAAGGAAATTTCAAAGCATCCAAGGTTGTAAGAAGTCTATCAGGCCTGTAACATTTGCACTGTTGCCAGTGTTTTCCCCGAAGTTCTTGCCTTGCCCCTTTTACCAGAAGAACCCTGGGCTCACAATTGGAATAGGGTTATTAACAGGCTGAGAGAGTCCGAGGATCTGAGAGCTGGGGAGGTTAGGCAGCCTGAAATAAGTGCAGTGTAATTTTCTGGAGCTACACCAGAGAGTCACAGATTTGCAATGCTTCACTCCCCTGCTGACTTCCTTCTTCCTTCCTTTCCTCCCTCCATTTCTCTCCCCTTCTTTCCATCATTTCAGCTCTTAATCATCAGAGCCTGTGATTAAGCCTGTGCCTATGTATTTCGTTGTTTTTTATATACCCAAAATGAAAAGCACAATAAAGAGAAAATGAAAGCGAGACGAGGTAAGATGCAGCCATTGTCTGCCTTTCTGACAGATGATGTTTGCAGTCCAGGATCATTAACTCTACATAGAAATAGAAGTGTTTTTCTAAATAAGTCATACTGGGTGTGTGAGTCTGGGGCTGTTTAATTTATCATGAGGTTATATTGAGGGGCACACCTGTGTGAGTACACACTTCTGGATCTCACTGTGTATAAATGCCGCTAGCTGGATCCCAGTCTGGGTAGACCTGGCAGTAGTCCAAAAGGGAAATTTTCATTGATCTTCCAGTTTAATTATATCTGTGGCGATATCTACTACCTTGTGAATCATCCTGTGGGCTCGTTAGGCACCTGTTCTCTCTCCACTTGCAAGGAAAATGTTTCAATTAGAATAAAAAAATGATTAAAGATCTTTTCCTCTTCATTTCTTGCCCTAGGTAGCAGGGAGGAAATTGACATGAATATTCAGCCAGGCAGGCGGAGAACAGGTCAAATCACAGATAGGAACTTATTAGCTCTCTTCCATTTCCCCCCAGCGTACTCCCACCTTCCAATGCATTCACGCAGGCTGAGAATTCATTATAAGGATACTATATATTCTTTACTCAAATGATGGCTCCATGCAAAAACATGAGTGAAGTTGGTGTGTTATTTCTTTCATCCTGGGGCTGAACATGCAACTGCTGATGAACAATTTCTTTGAGAAATTCAGAGAGGGGAACCTATGAATACTTAGTATGCCAGGCTCTGTCTTAGGTACCTTTTGTAGTGTGTGCCAACTAATCTTCCCACCAGTGAGGATTCACTCTTCTTTGGTGAGAAAACCAAGGTCAAGAAGTATTCATACTTTGCTTGGTCCAGTTCCAAAGTCTTTCCCAGACTCCTGAGCTTAAACACTGATTGCGGTGTGCCTCTGAGGCTTGGTGGTTGCTTGCTATGCCACAAACTAATAAAGGCAGTAAACAGATGCCATTAATCCCACGCTCTCACGTTGCCTTCCTAGATGAAGGAAATTCACAGCTAGGAGGCAGACGGAAAACACAGCACACCCCAGCCTCAGTAAGAAGCCTTAGTTTCTTCCAGTTTGGGTAAGAAAAAATACAATAGCTAACAATATGATGGGCAGCCTGCTGCCCAAACATATATGGGATGTTTTTCAGTCTATTGAAGGATCACCTATGGACTACAGTAGATGATGAAAGAGAAAGACAGGGGTCTGGAAGCCGAGGCTTGGACCATTAAGAATATGTGAATTTAGGGAGATTACTTAATATGGACAATGAATAAGCAAGAGCCAGCAAGCTCTGTGAGGGTGGATGGCATAATCTTCCTTATTCAACTTTGTGCCCTCCTAAGACATCTAGCTGTCCCTAGAAGTACTGACCCAGTTTGAGTAAGATTTTCTTCATTAAAACTAAGGAGAATTAGCTTACGTATTGGTGTGTCTGGATATATACAGCTGTAATAACAAATATAGAGTTCATAGTACAGGTTCTGGTCTATAGTAACACTTGAAAACTGTGAGTTCATCTTCCCTGCCCCTAATAAATAAATAACCATTTAGTAGCTGGAATTAAAAGCAAAAACCAAGCTAGGGCAGTCCAGCAGGTCAGAATCAGTGTGAATCAGAGCCTGACAATCCCTGGTGATCAGACTTTGGGACAATTACTTCTTAGGAATAAAACAATAGGCCTCCCCTACATTCTGCCCATAGGGACAGAGGGTGCTTTTATGCATTTCAACTTCTGGCTTGAACACATGGCTTGTTTTGGTCAACTGAATGTAAGGGGGTGTGACATGATTGAATGCTTAAAAATCACTTGCACAATGGAGCTTGCCAGAAGACTTTACCAGTGCCTAGAGAACATTCCCAGGTAACGCTTCTTGTCCACCAGGAGAAAAAGAGGCATGTGCAAGGTAACTGGGCTGCTCCAGCAAGGACCAGTAGAATCAGTCCACACTCACCAACCCCAGGTGTAAGCTAAATAAATTTTGGATTTTGTGTACCTATGAGGCTTTGTGACTGTTTGTTATGCATTAAATGAGTGTGGTGAATAGATATCATTTATCCCACTCTCTCACATCGGTTGCTTAGATGGAGAAAGCCAGTAAACAGAAGGCCCCAGCATATCTCACTTTCAGTAAGAAACTTCTTTTTTATTATTATTAATAAATTGTACATGCTGTGCTTTATTTTTAAAAATGTTTTACAATTTTTTGGTATTACAGGTTGAACCCAGGGTCAGTTAACCACTGAGTCACATCTCCAAGTCCTTTTATTTTTTCTTTTTTAATATTGAAAGATTTATTATAGAACAACCATACAGTAAGAAGCTTCTTAATTCCTTCCAGTTCAGGTAAGAGCCCATTAATAATTATGGGCTCCAGAAGAGCAACTAGTGATTATTATACCTTACAGATGAGGAAATCTAAAAGTGACAAGGATGGTCCAAAGACACACAGGTAGCATATCTGCAGTTCCAATTGCAGTCCCTTGGATTTAGAGAACAGCTATTCTAAAGTCAACAAACCTGGCATAAGTTGGGGTATTGGATCAGAACTGTCTAAAGAAAAGTGAAGTCAATATCTGTTGCTCAGGCTGAATCATGGACAGAAGTGAGGCTGTTGGGCTTGTTTCTCATTAAGTCCGGAGGTTTCTCTCTTGAGAGTGACCATAAGCCAAGATAGCCACTCTTTTGAAAAAAGGAAAGTTAAATCTTGAGAGTGTATGTACGTCACATGGGACACAATGAGGAGGTAAAATGCATGAATCAGAGGAAATTATTTATTACTCTCAGGTCCCAGAGAGGTCAGGCATGCTGACAGGAGGCCAACAAGAAGTCTGGAGGTAGAAGAGAAAGAAACAGTGGTGGGGAAAGGAGAGAGAGAGGACTATGCCTTTATTAAGGTTTATGGGTATTATTGCTTTGGGAATGGGGATTGGCTGGTTTAAAGGAAATACTGGTGAAGCTGGGAGCTTATCTACATAATCCTTGTGTTGATGGCCAAGTTTTATTGTGGTCAGCAGCTGTGGAATGAGTCAGGTTTGGGATCAGTGAGGTGAGGGAGACAAGTGGGTTATCTTGCAAACATAGGATAGGGGAAGTTTTAATTAGGCCAAAGGTGAGGGTATGTCAGGCCTAGAAATGGATGAAAGAGCAGCAACTGTGTTAGATAGATTATGACAGAGCCTACGTCTCCCTTCCTGAAATGTGCTTAGCACTGTTGTAGGCCTAGTGACCTATTGTGGCTGGGAAGTGGAGTTGTGACATTTCAAATTCTATACTGTTTGTTACTATTTTCCTAACCTGGAGCCTACTATTTGCTCCTCAGAAGGTTCTTCACATAAGTTTTCTCCTCCACTGAGTCTGTCTTTATGGCTTTGGACTAGACACCCTTTCTATCCTAGGAGCAAGAGATTTCTAAGCTGCTTTATATTTGTTTAGTAACTAGCTGTCTCTGTGGAGTTGTCCCTACAATATCTTGTTAGTGGATTGACCCCAGCAGTGATTTCCAGCATCAAAGTCACCCTAGGGAATATATATGTTCAGAAATTAGCTTGCTATACATTTGTGACTGGCATTTCCCATATCCCCTGACCAAATGCTTGGAGCTAAGCTGTATATGTGCTAACGAAGGAAGGAATACCAGTCACAGACAGCCTCCCCCATCTAAGATGCCATCCACTCCTATTTTGTTCATTCTCCAATGCCAGCCATTGTAGGGGAAACCACAAATTTAACAACAGATTTTCAGTGATGGAGGGGAGCAACATCCTTTTGCAGATAATTGGTGGTAAGATGCATACCAGTTTCAGTGCTTCTGAAATGTGGAAACATGATGCAGTCCAGAACTGAGAATCTATGCGTTCCCCATGGAAGCAGATGCCTCACCCAAAGAATTTCCCCCTTCCTTTGCATGGCCATGGTAGCTTGATTCTTGTCCCATTATCTCAACTCAGAAGCTACAATACTTTACCGGTGTGTTTTAAATGGATCTTGTTCTTGTTCTTTTTTTTTTTTTTATCTGACATGAAAGGGTCCTTTTCAAAAGAAAGTCCTTAGTATTCTAATTTTTATCTTAAGTCCATGATTCTATCTGCTCATGGTCAGAAATATACATGCCATTCCATTTCTCCTGGGCAAGGGTACTGGCAGCATAACATAGGAGCTAAAATTCTCTTATGCCATCTTCAACAAGAGTTGTGGGAAAGGGAAATGGGACAGAGGTTTCCTCCTAACTTCAGAGGCATCCGCTCCCTAAGGATCAGAAACTCACTGCAACTCATCAAGGTTCTTAGCTTCCCACTCCCAAATGACCTAAGAACAGGAACACCATTAAAAAAAAAAAAGAAAGAAAAAAACTCAGGGTGATCAGAGACTCACTACGAAGGCCACCAGATAAAGTTCATAAAACAGGAAAGTAAGAGGTAGGCCAGAAATAGAGCTGGAACAGACGCTTTGGTGAAGACGTGGCTGCTGAGCTGCCCCTGTGCCGTGGCTAGGGTCAGAGTCATAGCTACTGCTCCTGAAACTGTTATTACCTCTGTTTACTGGCCACTGGAGGACACTGCTGGATGTATGCCACCTTCATACATCCTCTGTCTGAGACAGACTTCATCTAGAGAGTCGCAAGGTTTGCTTCCCACCTGCTTTAGGTCTTTGTTCAAACATCACCTTTTCAGTAAGGCCTTCAGTAAGCACACTATTTAAAATTGTATACCCTCAAGATCTGCACCCTCTTCCAATAAATTCCAATCCACTATTCTTGCTTTTATTTTTTTCCATATCAGTTTTCAGCATCTGCCATACCATATAATTCACTCATTTCCTTTTTATTTTCTGCCCACTCTAGAATGTAAGGTTTATAGGACAGAGTTTTTTTTTTTCTGCTTTGTTATTTGTTATGTTTACAAGTGTCTGGCATAAATTCAGCATTCAAGACACATTTACTGAAAGAGCAAATGAATGAATGATGAACGAATGAAATTATTCCAAGTGCTCCTGCTTCTTTGCATCACTGATTTTCAATTCAGTCTGTATAGTTTGTTGGTTGAGTCCAGGCCCCACCACAGGCCCCAGTTTCAAGGAAAGCTGGGAAAATATTACTGCTTTCTACAATGACACACGTTTTTGCTTCGTATCTTACCTAAGCTGACAACTGAAATTCATAACCATCCTGTCTCAATTCTTGATCTTCCCCATTCTTAATACTACCTCCACAGAGATGTCTCTGGAGCACAAATCTAATTATGACACAATTAATTATATCATCTCTAGATCTAAACCTCTCAGTCTTCTGGAGTCCCTAACTATAGACTAAAGATCAAATTATTTGCTGTAGCATAAAAGACTGTGCCAGTCTAGACACTGCTTGCCTCTTTTCTTGCTGTCTGGAATGCTCCTTTTCTCACGTCTGCCTACTGAACATCTACTCTTCTTATAACACCTTGCACAAGTACTTCTTCCCCCTAACCCTTGTCTAATGTGATTCACAACATCTGACCTCACCCTCTCCCTTTCCCAGCCCAGGGAAATTCTCCCTTGCCATTGGGTCTTCCTGTAGCTTTATGGACTTACGAACCTTGTCATTAGTTCAATTTCTTCTTTTTTTCTTTCATTCATTCATTAGCAGAATTCACTGAGAGCCTCCTGCTTGCCACATACTAAGCCAGGTACTGATGGTTCAGTGGTAGATACAGCTTGCTCAACTCCTGCCCCGACAGAGCTTAACATAAGCAAACAACTAACTGTGAAAAAGATGTATTAATAAGTGCTATGAAAGCAATTGCAAAGTCCTTAGATAGCATCTCACTCTATATGGAAACCTGGTTAAATAGCATAAATCTCTGTTGAGACCAAAGGCTGAATTAAAGTACAGTTTTGGGGCAGCTGGTAGGAGGACAGTGAGGGAAGAGAAAGGGTGAGAAAAAGTTTCAGACAGGGAACGGTATTATCAGGACTGAAGTCCTGAGTTAGGGAGAAGTGTTTCATACTCAGGAAGCCAAAAGAAGGACACAGTAAACGAAGTATGATGATGGAGAGGAAGCCTGCTGGGAGGTGATGCTACAGGGATAGAAAAAAACTGGACCATGCTGGGCTTTAGAGAACAGATTAAGAGTTTTGAATGCCATCCTAGGACGATGGGAAGCTATCTGAGGATTTTAAGCAAGAGAGGTCCGGGATCTGAGTTGCATGTTAAGTGTATCTTTGTGGCCACAGTGTTAAAATATGGTTGAAGATGTCAAATATACTATAATAACCTAAACAGTTATTTAATCAGAATTATGAAGAGCCATTTAAAAGACTTTAAAACAGACAGGTAACAATTTTTTATACCTTTGAGGGATAAATATGTTTGTTTGTCTGAGCCTTATCTAAAAGTTATACAAAAGTTTATAAAATTAAAGCTATGTAAGTTTAATATAGGCATGGTTACCAATGAGTGCTGTCTTCCATACAATATACATTGTGTCTGGAACTTAAAATGTATAAAATAATCAATGAAATTTTGGACATTTCTCACCATTTGTATTTGACCTATATCCTTTTGCTTTGATTAAATAATCATTTGTTATTGTATATAAAAGAAAAAATATGGTTGAAGTAGGCAAGAGTGGAGATAGGGAAACTATCTGGAGTCTACAAGTGATTGTGAAGGAGAAGGAGCAGGCCAGTGGCACTGAGGGTGGAGGTAGGAGGTAAATTTGAAACAGATTGGGAAGTGACTGCCCTAGTCAACCACTGGGTGTGGATGGTGCTTAGCAGGGTCCGTGAAACACCAACATGGAAACCATGTCTATTTCCTCAGACTCTGCTACTCACAGAGTGGTCCAGGGACTGGAAACATTGAATCTCCCAGAACTTGTTGAAAATGCGGACTATTGAATAAGAATCCGCATTTAGACAGGCTCCTAAAGTGATTCATAGGCACATTCAAGTTGAAAGCCCAATCCCAGTGGACTTTAAGCTTGTAACCTTACAATAGTGTTTGGGAACAGAACACTGTAAAAGTTGGCAAATGAATATACGTATGCATAGATGAGTATCTGTGAATGCGCATGTGTGCTTGCATGTAACACACGCATATTAAGACTCATGCAAATAAAGCAGGCAATAGACAAATATTCCTGAAGCCTGGAACTTCATAAATTTTCTTAAAAGTCAATGTGTCAAATGGTGATTTTTCCTGTTTTAAAAAAGGACTGTTCACAAGATCTGTAAGAGAGACATTATGTTCCAGACAATCATAACTAAAATAATACATATATAACAAAAATAAAATACTAAAGAGTTTTTGTAGATAGGAATACCTGTATGAGATAGCTGTGAACGAGTCTGTGGACCTGTGATCACATGAAGCTTCTCAGTCCACCAACGGAAGAGAATCAATTCACTGTGCTAGTCCCCTTGGATTATTCTTGCCTTGCTCAATAAGACTGTTTAGAAGAAACCAAGACAAGTACAGAAACAGGGGTGCCACATGTCATTTATTAATAGCAGCACAGTCTGCCAACTGGCCTTCCCTGCCCTTAAGTTTTTGCTAGAAAATGAGTTAACTAGTAAGTTAATTGAATGCTATCTGGGAAGAACACACATTTTTGTGTGTGTGTGTGTATGTGTGTATGTGTGGTATATTTCAGATGATCACACTTCAGGAGCTCTTGTGTTCTGGGGAAGGTGGGAGCTGTTGAAACTATCCTCCCACTGGTTTCTGGGTCCTCACTGGCCACCCTGGAACTCTGCCCATCCTAACTTGCCGAGATGTGTCTGTCATTTTTGACTGGGTGTGATTCTATCAGCCCAGTGACTTGTCAGGTCCCAAAGAAATTAAAAAAGGAAAAGTCCAGATGGTGACATTTGTGGTGAAAAAGAAAAGTGTCTTTTTCAGTCAAGCTGCCTTCCAATTATTTAAATTTATACAGATTTTATTTATTTATTTGCCATTTTTCTCTTCTAAAAGGAGAAAGTTCTGGGCCTGCAAGCGGGATACCTCTAGCCTTGTCATAGCTACCCCTTAGCTGCTCATGGCTGGGATGACTGGTCCTGGCAGAGTTGGAGGAAGGCACAGACTTTCACCAGGGAGCAGATCCCCAGCTCTGTGGAATGGCAATGTCCTATTGTTCTCTAATTCAGAAGCACCTCCAAAACCTCCTCCCAAAGGTTTAAGTTTTTAATAGCATGAAATCCAACATGATTAATTCCTTGAGAATTGGGAAGAGGGTGCGCCTCTTTGCCTCCTTATTGAGCCTGGTACCATGAGAGACTTTACAAATGTTATGATTAATGCCAACCAACATTTAATGAAAGCTTAAATGTTTTATGCACTGTTTTAAAAGCTTTACATGCATTATTTCATTTAATCCTCATAACAACTAGATGAGGGATATGCACATTCTCATTCTCATTGTGTTTTAGATGATAAAATGAGAAAATGAAGCTTCCAGAGGTTGTGTAAATGTTCAAGGTCACGTGCTAGCAGGTAGAGATCCATCCTTACAACGAGGTTATCTGGTTCCACTGTAAACACCAAAATGTACAGCACATCGGATTCCACAGCTTAACTCTTCAGAAATTAAAATTGAAGCCTGGGGGTTTGAGGGTATTGAAGAAAGCCGAATAAGATGTCATGGTGAGGAAGACTATCCCAGGGAAGATGAGCTTAGAAGGAGATGTTGGTGACCAAATGAAGACAGGCTGCAGTGAAAGGCTGCAAGGACAGCAGGTGTGGCATAAACACAGACATGGAGGCGTGGTTATGACACTACGTGGAAAGTATCTATGTTTAGAGTATAGGGTATATGTGAAACATGAGTGTAGAGAGGCCAGAAGGCAATGCCATGTTGTGAAGGACATTTTTCTGCCAGATGGGAGTTGTTAATTCCTTGGACTTAGGAACATTTTATAGTAATGCAGTGATGTACTCAGATGTATGTTGGCTTCATTATTCTTTAGACTTGTAGAGGATAAACTTGATGTTTCTCACCTCTGTCCTTCTCTCCCTGTCCTTCTGACTACCTGTATCTCCTATTATGGAAGCAGAGACCTAAGGAAACTGGGTACTTGGATTTCTCTGGTATCCAGAATTCTGTCATTGACCAGTAAGCCCTAGACCTAGGGTTATACTGACTTTGTTTGATGAAACATGTTCTGGAATGAGAAAATAGTTTGAACGATCCCTTGCTTCCCTGGCCTTCCCAATGGAGGGTCTAAGTGTACAGACAAATATTCTGGGGGGCTGTGGCCAGTAGGAATGTGGGTGAGCGAGTTCTTCTCTCATGCTCAAAGCAATTTTGTCCCATCCTCATCCTCCTTAGCTCAACTCCTGTGTTGATTCCATCTTCCTTGAGCCCAGGATCCTTCTATTCTACCTCAAACATTTAAAGTCCAAATTTGATAACATATCCTTTCTCTCCATCCCAATCTTTTACCTCTTCTATTCCTTTTTTTAATGTATAGCTCAGTCCTCTGTCCCCCTAACTCATTCCTAACCTATATCCACCTCTGAAAGTTCTATATTTTATACAGCCCAGTGAAACTAAATCTCCACTCACCACTGGAGAAAATGAATGTAGAAAGTGGTATATAAGGAAGCCTTCCCATAAACCCAACTGTCAGTCTTACATTGATAATAAGGAATTTTCAGACTACATGTAACAGAGATGTGTCCATCTTACTTTAGTGCTGGGAATTTACCACTGGAATTCATGGAACGTTATTTCTGCAGTATTCTCAATAATTCACCAGAGAAATCATCCTTCTCTGGTATTCAAGGATATGGTATTGGATGGTAGAAATGCAAATTTTTTAATATGCTAAAGTGAAAATCTGTTAACCCCCCCAAAATGTGAGATTACCTTTCCTTTAAAAAGTTACTATCTCATCTTTGATTATCTTCCCTATTCCTATTCTCTTCAGGTCTTAATTCTTAAAATCCTTCAGAGTTCTTATAATATGGAGCTTTCTGACTGAGAGAACATGCTCCCTGTGGGATCATCTCAAGAAGGGAAGTAAATATGGTTATGATCAGCCTATATAAAGGTCACTGAAACAAATAGACTCCTGAAGGTGATATGATGGTGGAGAAACATAGATATTTAGTTTATCCATTTATTCATTCATTCACTCATTCATTCATTCACTCCTTTTAGTTAAGACATTTGTAAGGCAATGATCTCTCTAACAAGCAAGGCCACTAATGGTCAAGGCATGTCATTCTGTCTCCAAGTACCTACATCTCTAGAACAGTGCTGCCAATAGGATGCTAAAATGGTAAGATACTGAAGATGATAGGTACCTGTACAACCACACAAAAATTTGAAAGTAAGAGTCAATCATATTTTATAAATCTCATGTATTAATTAAAATCATAAAAGAATTGGGCTTTAGAGACATTATTCATGATGTTTGTGGAGGAGGGGCTTCTCTCACTGTGTGAAGTCAACGGGACTCTGAAATAGCTTGCTGTGCATCCCATGACATGTTGGTCTTATGTCTGATACCCATTTGAATAATTTGGGAGGGGAGAGAGAGAGGCTATGTGGCTGCTTTGGAAAAGGAGTGGAGAGTTGCTGCTGCATGTGGCTTGGCCATGCTCCAGATGCTGGACAAAGGATGAAGGAGGATTTTTTCATCCACCATGTGGGAGTTATGTGGAAGAAGTAAAACTGACCTGCAGCTGCTGGAAATCCTACTGAAGTGAGTCAATTGAAAGGACAATGGGACCAAGAGGGACAGTCTATGTGGAGTAGCTAAAAACCAGGCTGGGAGAAAGACTAAATCCAAGAAGATGTATCCCCTTGACAGAGCAAATTATACTCACAGCAGAGGCTGTAAGGAACTGCAAAAGTACTCAGAAAAGAAAGGGCCAATCTTAAGCTGTTCTCAGTACAGAGAGCATGTTATCTTAGCCAATGAACCACCAAGTAAGAATATTCTGCACTCATTGCCTTCCTTCTCTTGCTCTGGTTTTAGCTCTGGTGTTATTAGAATCATAAGAGACAGGAAGCTGTGTTACTAAGTAGAAGAAAAGAGAAGAGCCTTGGACCCTTTCCTGTCTTCTGATTTCTCAAAAATTCTGGCCTGGGAAGAGAAAGTAACTGTAATCTGAATAAAGTTTAATGTTTTGACCACCATGGGATTGGCCCTTCCCTGAGCCTGATCCTCCAGGTACTAATATGGATTGAGGAAAACTAAAGTCTAGATCATTGAATGAATGAATATAAACAAAAGTTAAAATTATCATTAAAAAGAAGTCTATAGACTTCAGGAATATTTTTTTTTTTAGAGAGAGAAGGACAGTGAGAGAAAGAGAGAGGGAGAATGAGACATAGAGAATCAATTTTTATTGAGTTTTTCACATGGCCCTCGTTGCTCTGACACTTAGTTGTGTATGTACGTGCTGGGGTTTGAACTCATGTACTTGCGCATGCCTGGCAAGCACTGTAACCACTGAGCCACCACTCCAGCCCCAGGAATACTTTTTAATATGAAAGACATGAGCAGTTTATGTACTTACAGGAAACAATCAGTAGGAAGATTTCAGATTTAAAAATGGAGATAATTGGTGGGTGAAGCCCTTAAAAAGAGTGGAAGCAAGAAGATCTTTAAGTGAACGGATTGTTTTTGTAAATGAGAAATGATATTGTCCTCTAAGACTGGAGATAAATAGCTAGTGATAGATGAAAAATTAATGTCATTAAGACCCGAGTCTTTGATTATAAAAATTGGAGTTGCATTCCCAAGACAACATTCCCATCTGGCTTTCTGGTAGGATTCTTGGAGCTAGTAATGAGGAGAAGGGTCTGACTCTGTAGTGTTTAAGGAAAAAATCAGGATAATTCTTGGAGTCATCAAGGGAGTCCTCCAAGATAAGCCTTCCCATCTTATTTTTCTAAATTCATATGTTCCAAGGCCTCCAGTGGCATTTTCTCCTTATCTTTCCTTTCATCACAGTTATGGGATAAAAGGAATTAGAATTCAAGAAGTATATTAAGCAAACAGTATCTAGATAAACACATCAGCAAGATCTGAGATTTGTGGGGCATGCATATATACTGAAAGACTTGAGGTCATCCTGCCATAAAGAAGAAGTAATGGGAGAGCCAAATTTTGAAGAAAAAAAGTGATTAAGCTTATACTGAGGTCAAGAAATTGTCCAGAGTTTATTTGGGTCAGATTGATCTTTACCTTTCCTATGTCATTCTGGTTCCACACGATGCTACATGTACAGGTGACCAGTTGCTTGGCTGACTTGACCAAATCATGTATCTGCCATCAAGTATTTGCAGTCTTGATTTTAGGTCAATCATTCTTGATAAGTAACATGGCTCCCCGATAGCAAATGACTTCTGCAGTTCTATTCGTGCTTGAATAGTCATAGCTGACATCCTACACAGCAGCAAAATGGCCAAATGTGCTGAAATTAGGCAAGTCATATTCAGTATATTATTGATCCTTCTTTCTCTGTTTCTTCTGCCTTGTTTGGTGTCCTCTCTTTTGAGCTAATAAGAGGGCTCATTCTGCAGGCACATGGGTTAGTCTATGTTTGCTGCTGCTATTAAAAAAATGCCTGAGACTGGATAATTTATAAAAACAAAGTTATTTCCCACAGTTCTAGAGGCTGGAAAATTGGAGACCAACATCCAGGCTCTTTCAGTTGTCTTGCCAAAGGGTGCTTTTGGCTTCCTAGATGGTGTCTAATAACTGCATCCTCCAGAGTGGAGGAATACTGTGTCTTCACATGGCAGAAGGTAAAAGAACAAGTAAGCTAACCATTGCATGAAGCCTCTTTTATAAGCGTTCCAATTCTATTCCATTATCCCATTACCTTTTCAATACTTTACTTCTTAATACTATCACACTGGATATTAAGTTTTTTTGTTTGTCTTTTGCTTTTTTGTATTGCTGAGGATTGAACCCAGGGCCTCATACATGTTAAGCAAGGCTTTTATCACTGAGTTGAACTCCCAGTCCCTCCATTAAGTTTTAGCACCTGCATTTTGGAGGGGATGCATTCAAACCCTCACTTTCATACTTATCAGGGCTGTTCATCAATAGTTCCACAGAATTTCACATTTCATATGATACACCTGGAGCCAGTTTGAACTAATTCAGCCTTTTTGGAACTCTTTCTAAATTACAAACATCACACTAGATACTGAGAGACAGAAGATCCAGTGGAAGAGATGTCTCCAGGATCCCACAATAGCTCATTGAAAAGAGAAGCATAAATATAGTAGACATAAAACAAACAATAAGTGCTATTTAAGAAGCAGAGTCCCTCCTAAATGATTGAAGTACATCTTTTTATTATTTTTTCTCAGATTTGTTTTTCTAAAGACAGAGAATATCTTCAAAAGTTTTAGAATTCCATTTTTAAAGTCATATACTTTGAAGGCAATAAAAATTTCTTGCATTAATCTCCTGTATCACCATTATTCTTTTAAGAACTCAGGAAAAAAGAAGAATGAAATCATGGCACTTGCTGGTAAGTGGATAGGACTGGATATTATCATGCTAAGTAAAATAAGCCAGTTCCAAAAAGTCAAAAGCATGTTTTCTGATATGCAGAAGTTAATCCAAAATAAAGGGAGGAAGAAGAGAGAGAGATCAGAAAAAAGGTGGGGGGAGAGGAAAGATCAGTAGAGTAGATGAAAGGGTTTGAGGGGGAGAAAGGGGAGACCAGAAAAGGGAAGAACAATAGAATGAATCTTACTGGAACTGTTGTATGTACATACATGAATATACCATAGTAAGTCCCAACATCAAGTATAACCATAAAACACTGAAAACAAAACAAAAAAACCCTATAAATATAATGCAGAAAGATCAGTAGAATGGAGGGAGTGAAATGGGCTTGGTGGAAGGGAGTGCTGGGGACTGAATTAGGGCAAATTACATTCCAAGCTTTTGTGAATATGTCAAAATGTATCCTAATGTTTATATATATATATATATATATATACACATAGATATAACTTTATATAAAATATACATATTTATATACATATATATGAATCGTTAAAAATACTTTGTTTAATTTTAGAGTAGTTTGAGATTCACAACAAAAGTGAGAAGGCAGAGATTTCCTAGATACCCTTACTCTACACATAGTAGACTCTCACACTAACAGCCCTCACCAGAATGATAGATTTGTTACAATTGATTAACCTAGATGAACACAACATCATCACCCAAAATCCCAATGTTCTCTTGAGGTGGAAAGAGTCAAGTCCTTTATTGCTTTTTATACCTTCTTAGAGATGAAATATTGAACAAGGTAAGGATTTATCAGATGTTCTTGTGATAGATAAATGTGATCATTTAGTAGATTCCTAGGCAGTTGAGGGACCCCAGCTCCTATAATACCTTGCTTAGAGTCTGGTTTAAATTCTGGTTCAGGATCGTTCAAGCACTGCTTTTTAAGACAAGTTGCTGATACACAGATTCCCCCTACAAAAACTGCTTTTCATAGAGGTCCCAGTAAAATTCATCCTGTTTTCTGTTGTGCTTCATTCCATGTTCAATAAACTATGGCAAGCAGAGGCATGTTTATTTAAATGAATTTTGTGAAATGTAACACAGGCTTTCTAACACCTATGTACATTTCCACACGGACTCGGGAGAAAGGAAGTGATGTTATCATGCCAAACACAGAGAATATATACCATTTTTTCCTGCTTCTGATTGAGGTAGGAGAGGCAAGTTACCTTTATCTTCTTTGTCATTTATACATTCAGTTAATTTTTCATTCATTCATCATGTTTTGAGCACTTACTCTGCACCAGGCCCTAACAGTACAAACGTGACTAATCATGCAGTAGGGGACAAAAGCAGATGTTGGTGAAGGATTTATTTCTCCCCAAACTACCAGTGGTTATGTCTGCCACAGAATTCCAGATATTCTTTTTCCAAGTGACTTTTTTTGTCCTGAACCTTTATAAAGATGTATTTTAGTCATATAGGGTATGGATTCTGAAGTTATGCTGTCTGTATTCAAAGGATAATTCTGTCAATTATTGGTTGTCATGTTGGTAAAGTGACTAGATACACATTTGTTTTTTAAACTATAAAATAGGGACAAGAGTAATTGTACCTACCTCAAAGGATTTTTGAGAAGACCAGTGCCTGGCAGATAGCAAGCATCCAAGAAACAGAAGTTTCTTTTCTTTTCTTTTCTTTTTTAACTTTTGTCTTTCAGTACTTCTCCATCACTCCGTCTCTCAAGTTATTGCTTCAATGGGTGGCAGTGGAACCAGACCTCTGATGAGTACCAAATCTACGAAACAGAGCATTATTATATTATTGGAAAGCTGTGTATGCCAAGGAATGAAATACAGTGACCTGCTCAATGTGCCACAGCTAGTTTTGTTAAATTAGAATTTTAAAATTAACTGATCCTGAAAGCATGGTTTTAAGTTTTTTATAAGAATAAAAAATTAAAGCATCGAAAACAATAATCTCAATGTTATTAGAGTGATCTACCTGATAAGTAAAAGAGTTGAGAAAAAAATCTACCATGTAATAAAGTATCTATCAATGGGTAGAATGAATGCAAGTGGTTTTTATCTTTATCTTTCATAAAAATTATTTTCAAAAGCTAGAGCGGTGGCTCAGCAGTTATGGCACTTACATGACATGTGTGAGTACACGGATTTAAACCCCAGAACCATGTATACAAAGAAGTCTCTGAGCACTGAAAAATAAAATAAAATCGTTTCTCTCTTTCTCTGTCTCTCACCGTCCCTCTTTCTTTAAAGAAAATTATTTTCAAGACATTCTGCAATTGAAATACTTGTAAATCACTCAATGAATATCCTGAAAAAGAAATTAGGTCTGTGAATGTCATGTTGAACCAAAAGTTCAATGGAAGGAATGCAGTACTCAGTCTTAATTTTCCTCAGGTTCAAATAGAGAAATTTGAGTGGCTTCTAAATGCGCTCATGTCTTTCTGTTAGTTTCAAAACAACAAAGCAGAAAAAAAATCTCATCTAAATTATAATTCATTCCAGATACCCTTAAATTTTTACCTGTCCCATATTTATACTATATCTAGTCAGTAAATCCCATTCAACTTCAGCACAAGGGAATTTGCCGTCACTTGACTAGATTTCTTCACTTTGATTGTCACAGATGACTCTTCTGTGATTATAGTGAAACAAATTTGATGTAAAAGGGAAGATCATGAAGATCATTAATAAATAACTACAAAATGGTTACATTAAAAGTCATTTATAGGATTTTGGAAGCTGGTGACCGGCAGGTGAGCTACATGTAGATTCTCTCCATGAAGCAGGATGCCAATGGTGGGAGAAGTGCCTCTCTGTAAGTTGGTGAACAGTGAATTTTTTGCCTAAACTCATTAGTAGACAAGCAAGGAAATTTAGAGATGCAGAGGTTTGGAAAAGCAAAGAAGAAAAACCAAATAGGGAACTAGCAGATCTGGCTGCAGGGACCACCACGCAGTGGTTGCCCTGTAGGATCAGCACAGAGGGAGGAGAGGTGCACACAAATAGAAGGAGGACAAATTGGCATGGTGATCTCTGATATCAGAAAGGCTCATGCTGTGCTCCATGGCACAACCCAGGGACTGCATTAGAGCAGGTAACTTAGACTCCCCCCAGTCTGGCTGGGGAGAACCAAGGCAATTCCCATTTCGACTTGGTGGGCAGTCCAAGCAGCTGCTCCACCACCCATCTGCTCAGATCCCCAGTGGCTGCAACATCAGGCAGCTGACCGCTCCAGGACCTCAGTGTTCTGATTGTTTGCTCTGGGGACTGTGTGTGCCTAGTGGACCCTCTCCACTGGTCCTGAGACTCTCAAACAGAGACTGCCTCCCACAACCCCATCCCCGACCCCTGACCTATGAGTGCACTTTCAGGACTCTGCAACACAGGCGGATCCACAGGACCTACATGGGTTGGGTGGGGCCAGCTTATAGGATTTGTGACTCTCGTGCATAGATACCACCTGGTCCTCCCAGGCTGGGCAGAGAAAGCCTTCAGCTTCAATGACCTAAGAATAGAAAGGGAAGCCTAGGACCAATGTTATTCCCTGCTTTTAGGCTCCAACACCCAGGAACAGAGGAGGTCCCACAAGCCCTATGTGTCTTGAGTAAGAGTTGGCTTCCAGGACCCTTGTGTTTGCATTGAAAGCTTCCCCAGGTGTGGGTCTTGCTGAGCTGGTGTCTTCCTCACACTGCTCCATCCCCCTTGCTGAGGCTGAGACTGCCTCAGGCAACATCCCTTTGGGACAAATGAGGGCCTCAGGTCACTCAAGTTTGGGGTGACAGCTATTCCAAGAGAGCTCAGTTCAGGGAAACAACTCCTCTAGAATCAGTAAGATACCCTTGCAGCAGCTCCAGGATTAACAAGACTGTTAGCGGCTTCTGGTGCCCCAGCTGAAAAGAGGCAAGAATTTAGGCAGGCAGATACAAAACTGCCCAGGGGTTCAACCCAGGTAGCCCAAAAGGCTATATTAACAGGAAGTGGGGGCAGTGAAAGACTGTACCCCCTCCACAGGAGAAGAATATTGGGAGGACTCCTGGGAATCTGACTTCCAACTGAGAACAGCAAAACACAGTCCTTCCAGCAACCTCTTCCTGGAAGTGCCTCCACCCAGATGTCAGATATGAACATATACCCACACTGTATATTTTGATTTCAGTGGTTATAACTCATAATCCTCCTGACTCTCCCTTTTTCCTCACCTCTGGTTGATGTTGTTGCTGTGTTTGTTTGTAACTGTAGTTTTTAAGAATTTTTTTGTCTGCCTAATTTGCATTGTTGCTTTTTGTTGCTTGGTTTTGTGCTGTGTTTGTGTTGCTGTGGTTTGATCTGTGGCTGTTTGTGATTTCACAAACTAGTGCATGATCTCTTTGTGCCGCAGAGTCTCCCAGTGGTGAACCTCTCCAGTACCCACGTCTTCCCTTTCCTCTGACAGCACTCAAACCTTATTCTGCTCTCTCTCATGCTACCTCAAAGTCATACCACAGTCTCTTCCTCTTTCTTTCTTTTCTTTATTTTAGCAGAATATCCTATATCATCTCCACACTTGCTGCTCTCTCTCCAAATTCATAAATTCCTCACTACCTTCCTATCACATTCCCTTTGCTCTCTAGACTTATTTTTCTTTACATACAGAGGTTTTGGAAAACTGAAGTGAATGCCAAACTTGAAAATGGGTATTTGTTTTCAAACCAAGTATAGTTTGAGAACTCTCAGGGAGGACAACTGCTAATCCATTTGCTCTTACAGGTGGTAATTAACACTGTAACAGCTATAGTTGGCACAAAGTAACCTGATCAACCCTGACTTTTCTATGCATTGGGTGTAATATTGACTCTTATCCTTTACCTCCTGAGGTATTGGAAATTGTAAAGGTCCATAATACTACACAGGTTGAGGATCCAGCTATTGAACTGAACTATCCAAATTGAACTCTAGCCCAAATAGGCAAAAACTCCAAACCCATCAACAAAGTCCCCAAGTGAATTATCCAGTGATGGAACTCAGGCCCCATTCCCTGAAACTGTAAATGAGGAACGGGGGAACAATCCTCCTCTTCAAACTCACAAGTCCCCAGCCAACAAGTCCATGGATGGGGTCCTAGATGAAAACTTAAAGAAAAGTATCAACAATCTGATTATTAAATCAATCAAAGAATTAAAAGAAGACTTAAGGAAGGAAATAAGAGAGCAATTACAGGAGCTGAGAGACCACTTTGATAAAAGCTAGACATTCTAAAAAGAGACATAGTAGAGCTCTTAGAATTGAAAAACACAGTCAACAAAATTAAAAGCTCATTTGAAGATACTAATATCAGAGTAAGCTCAGTGGAAAATAGAACATCAGCTCTCAAAGAATGAACATCAGACAATGAAGACAAGCTGAGAAATGTTGAATGCAAGAAAGAGAGACAAGAAAAGAAACATACTGAGCATGATCAGAGCTTCCAAGAAGTATGGGAAGAAATGAGAAGAAATAGCCTTCTATAAAGAACCTTCTTAATGAGATACCCAAAGAAAATATCCCCCATATCAGAACCGACCCAGAAATTCAAATTCAAGATGCCTATAGGACACCAAACAGACCTAACCAAGTGAGAAACTCACTGAAACACATCATATTTAAAATGAGTAACAGAGAAATCAAGGAAAGAATTTTAAAAGCAGTAAGAGAAAAACACCAAATCACATTCAGAGACAGACGAATAAAGATTATTGTGAATTTTTCAAATCAGATAATAAAGAAAAAAGTGTGTGAAGGGGAGAAAGAAGATGGCGGTTATCCCAGGGACACTGACCCCGTGAACCTCCCGAGAGTCAGCACAGGCAGCGCGTCGGCACGTGGATTCCCACGGTAGGACGATTTTCCCTGAACAGGCAGGCATTGCCTCCTGCTAGTTCTTTGACCCCAAAGGAAAAGTGAAGAGCATTAACCCAAAAGAAAAAACAAAACGAGGAAG
>PVKS010004412.1:11551-93773 GCA_004027875.1 Aplodontia rufa | reverse complement strand
GAGCCACATATCTAACCCTTTTTATTTTTTTATTTTTGAGACAGGGTCTCACTTAGTTGCTTTGGGCCTCAAAAGTTGCTGAGGCTAGCTTTGAACTTGCAGTCCTCCTGCCTCAGCCTTCTGAGTCACTGGGATTACAGGTGTGTGCTACCACACCCAGCCAGACTTTCTCTTTCAAAAAATAGACATCAGCTTATAGACTGAGCCAGTCTCTTCTCCATTCTAACCTTTCCTCTCTCCCTTTCTGCAGGTAACCACCACCCTTGAGTTAGTATCATATGTCTATATATGGTATAATTCTGTATTTAAAAAGTTCTCACAAAACATATCATTTCTAAATTCACATACGCAATTTTTAAAAATTGTCATATTATTTTTGAGATTGCCCATGATGTCACAGATAGCCCTGGTTCACTCACTTTAACCATCACTGTACTCGTGAGCCGTGTCCCCTCCCTACTGCTTGACACCACCGTGGTTGCATTTCTCAGTGCTGGGCAAGCAGCCTGACTGACATCCCTGTTGTCCACAGGAGAGGGTCATTTTATGGAACCCTGGCCATGGAAGCATGGCTGTGCCACTAGCGTGTCTGTCATCAGCTTTCCTGGACACTGTGACAAAGCTCACTCTGTCTTCTGATTTCCCATGGCCCTGACATATAGGGCTGTCACGCCTGTTGAGTTTTGCCAGCTCCATGGGTGTGAAGGGTATCTCATTATCATGCTAATTATCTTGTATGAGAAGGAAATTTAAAAAATATTTTTAGTTGTATATAGACACACTACCTTTATTTTATTTATTTTATTTTTATGCAGAGCCGAGGATTGAACTCAATGCCTCACATGTGTAAGTAACTAAGCGAATGAAGGAAATAAAGAGAGAAGAGAGCAATGGCCCAGGTTTATTTAGGAGGAATTGGAGGGGGCCTGGTGGAGCTTGGAACCCATTTGCTGCTTACACAGGCTCGGATAGATATACAGAGAACGAAGGTGATCAGGGTGCGAGTTTTCTGATTTAAAAGGGAATCTCAGTTGGATGGGATTTTTCCAGCAAGGGCCTGAGTCAGTATATCTCAGAATGGAGAGTAGGGGGTTTGCTGTCTGCCTCACATTAGTGGTTTGTGGTAATTTTCCATATCCATCACTCCAGACTCTAAAGGGATATAATGAATTGGGTTGATGGCATCAAGTTCTTATCCAGTTAGTGAGTAAACAGACATAAGTATTAATTCTGCCTAGGAAGATGATTCCCTGGTTGTAATTGAAGCAGCCTGAGAGGTGATAGGACATAACTTGCTTTAGCTGGAGGCAGGGTCTTGTAGGAATGTTTTAACAGGATTGTGGTGGGTGGTCACAGTGGACTTGGAGATATCCCTTAGGCACCTCAGGGAGGAGAGCTGACAGGTGTGTTAGAGACAAGGGGAATGTCTTGAGAGGATAAAGGAGTGTGGGGAGCTAAGGAGGGTGTTAAAATGAATGGAGGCATTGAATTTGGTTATGATGCTCCTGCCAAAAATAGGAGTTGGTCATCTGCATGAGTGGGGCCTTCCATTCAGGTAGCCAAAAACAGAAAGGTTTTAGCCTAGGGTTTTGGTCTGGTGTGGTGGGATCCCATTCTCCAAGGTCCCACTTTCTATCTGCCTACAGATAATCTATCTCCTGCCTCAATTACGCTCTGAAGAGGTCCTTGACCTCTTGGGGGAAAAGGGTGATAACCATTCTGGCTTCTTCTTGCTGATGGTAGGCATTGGCTGTGGCAGTCAGGGAAACTCTCCAGAGGGTCTGTCTGGGGGGCCTAGATAGAAGTTGGGAGACAGCTGTACAGAGGGCCAAATTTCCATGACCATCTGGCACTTAATGGACTCTAGGCATCTCGTGCATCAGGGCAGCCCAGAGGTCCATGATAGTGGCAGTTGGTAGGTGATTGGACATGATGTACATGCGCAGGGATCATGCTAGACCAATAAACAATGCAACAAAACATTTTCTGCAAGCAATTAGTACAAAAACAATCAGTGTTATCAGCCAGCCTTGGAAGACCATGCAGATAGTAAGCTATTACAGCGTAGGCTGTGGTCTGGCATGTCATTATTTGTGAGTGGAGGCCATTCACGGCTTTGAAAACATTAATAGAGTTGCTAGGAACACATTTAATTTTTATAATGGCATGGAATGAGTTGGGGAATGCCATCTGACTTCTGTAATGTGGCTTTTTATTGGCATTACCTCTGTGTTAGTGGAAGGATCCCTTTAGCTGTGTCACTTAGGACTCAATTGGTAAAGTGAGTTAGGGTTCTTATATGCCACATTACATCTTTTAGATTGATCTGAGGGATAAATATTAGAACTAAACAATCATACCAGTGAAAAACAGGTTGCGGTTACCCATATAGGAGGTTAGGGAAATTTGTGGATCTCAAATGACATAGAACACACTTGTGACTCTGGTAGTGTCTTCTGTAACCCTTTCTTTATAATCTCCCAGTTTTATTTACTTGTGGGAGGGATGACACAAGCGTAGATTTTGAGTTACATTAAAAGAATCATTCTGTTTCCTTTTAAATGCCCATGAATAGCTGTGCTTTGCTGAGAACTCTCCTGTCAGGTATCCAAGACCAGGTTGGTCAAAATTGACCTTTTTGCCTATCTTTTCTGAGGGTCAGCCGAGATTCCTCAGGAGGCCACTCTTGGGGACACATCAGAGCCTCTTGGCTCTTTTAACCTTCCTCTACTAGTGGTGCCAGGATGGGTCATGGTCTTGCTGACCACAGGTGGCTTTCTTTGGAAGCATCAGGGACATTTCCCTTTCCAATGACCCTCCTCTTTGCAGAATGTGCACTGGTTGATTTAGAGACGTCCCATTGTCCCCTGAGTTTTGACTGACTAAAACTGGGCAAGGGCCAAAATACTGACTTTTTCGTTAACCCTTTTAACTTCCTTAACTTTGGTATTCTGGTTTTGGTGTTAAACATCAGGCCAGTTTCACCAGTCTTCAAGTGGGATTACTATGTTATGCTTTAATGTTTATAGTTTTATAGTTTCGCCTTTTGCTTGATTAGGGTCAGTAAGAGTACTGGAAGTTAGTATTATATCTTATCTGTCCTGTAGGTGATGGTGCCTCTTCACTCAGGTTTTTGTTAGAAGTAGTACTTTGGCAAAACACTAATAGGCAACAGTTATAAAGCTTTACAAGGAAAATGCAAAATGGCATTAACAAGAGTAGAAACATATTCAGTTTGTATAATAGCTATGAACCAAGAAATACAATTTTTTATATCCCATGTTTATTTTGAGATCACAGTAACATAATCTAGGGGAACCACAGACATGTGGGGGAGGGGGATGAGAAGGGAGGAATAATAAAGAGGGATCTAGGGGGGGAATCAATAATGTAGCTTACTCTTTGTTCCCCCAAGAAGCCAAATAATACTTATACAATCATTTAATTCTGGAAAATGCACAATCTTGTGTATATATGTGCATATACATATATGTAATTCTAATCTACTTTGGAACCATTAGGTGAGAGGCTAACATTGATTTTGCGGTGTTGCTGTAATGTGCTGATTCTAACTCCTCTGGGAAAATACCCAGAAGAGGGACAGCTGGTTCATATGGTGGATCCATCCCTAATTTTTTTAGTTTTTAAAGTTTTGAAGTGTAAAGCATTTTTTTTAATTGTCCAGAGAACATTTTCCCCCCTCTCCTCCCCTCCAGGTTCTCCCTCCTAATTTTTTGAGGATTCTCCACACTGCTTTCCAGAGCGGCTGGACTAGTCTGCAATTCCACCCACAGAGTGCTAATGTTCCTATCTTCCCACAACCCCTCCAGCATTTGTTACTGTTTGTATTTTTCATCTTTGCCAGTCTGACTGGAGTGAGGTGAAATCTTAATGTGGTTCTGATTTGCATTTCTCTGATTACTAGTGATTTAGAACACTTTCTCGTGTACTTATTGGTTGCTTGATTACCTCTCTTGAGAAGTTTGTTTAGCTCTCTGGCCAATGGATTGTTTGTGATTTTGATATTAAGTTTTTTGAATACTTTGTAAATTTTTAATGTTAGTCCCCAGTTGGAGGAATCACAGGGCATGATTATCTCCCATTCTGTGGGTTCTCTTTTGACAGTTTTGGTCAAATCCCTGGCTGAGTCAAAGATTTTTACTTTAATGACACCCCACTCATTAATTCTTTTTTTTTTTTTTAAAAGAAAGAGGGAACAGTGAGAGAGAGAAAGAGAGAAGCAATCTTTATTTAGTTTTTCATGTGACATTCATTCCTTGGACTCTTAGTTGTGTACGTGGTGCTGGGGTTTGAACTTGTGCACTTGCACACACTAGGCAAGTGCCGTAAACACCGAGTCAACTCCAGCCCCCCAACTCATTAATTCTTGACTTTCATTCTTTTGCTTTGGGAGTCTTATTGAGAAGGTGTTTGCCAACTTCCATATGCTGGAATGTTGGTCCTAAGTTTTCTTCTAGCAATTGTATGGTAGCTGGTTTAAATCCTAAGTCGTTAATCCATTTTGATTTGATTTTTGTGCAAGGTGAGAAATAATGATTTAATTTCAATTTCCTACACATGACTGTCTAATTTGTCCAGCACCATTTTTTTTTTTACCATTTGTTGAACAGGCTGTCTTTACTCCATGTTATATTTTGATCCCCTTTGTCAAAGATCAGATGTTTAAAGATTTGTGGGCTTGTCTCAGAATCTTCTCTTCTATTCCATTGGTCTTCATTCCTATTTTGATACAGTACCATGCTGTTTTTGTTACTACAGCTCTATAGTGTAGTTTTAGATCTGGTATTGTGAAACCACCTGTTTTGTCTTTCCTGCTTAGTAATGTTTTGGCTATTCTGGGTTTCATGTTGTTCCAAATGAATTTGAGAATTATTCTTTCTATATATGTAAGGAATGCCATTGGTATCTTGATGGGGATTGCATTGAATCTGAATAGTGCTTTTGGCAGAATAGCCATTTTAATTATATTAATTGTACCTAACCAAGAACATGGAAGGAACATCTTTCCATCTTCTCAGGTCTTCAATTTCTGTCTTCAGTGTTTGATAATTTTCATTGTAGAGGTCTTTTACTTCCCTTGTTAGATTAATTCCCAAGTATTTTATTCTTTTTGAGGATTATTATTATTGTGAATGGGACTGATTTCCTGATTTCTTCTTCTGTCCTATTATTGTTAGCATATAGGAAAGCTATTGATTTATCGGTGTTGATTTTGTAGCCTGCTAATTTGCTAAATCTGTTTACAAGCTCAAGCAGTTTTCTGGTGGAGTTTTTTGGGTCTTCCAGATATAAGATCGTGTCATCAGCAGAAAGGGATAGTTTGACTTCCTCTCTTCCTATTTTTATCCCTTTGATTTCCTCCTCTTTTGCCTGATTGCTTCAGCTAGGGTTTTAAGGACTATATTGATAAAAGTGGTGAGAGCAAGCAGCCTTGTCTTGTTCCTGAATTTAGTGGAAATGCTTTCAACTTTTCTCCGGTTATTATTATACTATCTGAGAGTTTGGCATATATGGCCTTTACAAAGTTAAGATAAGATCCTTTGATCCCTATTTTCTCTAGAACTTTAAGAGAAACCTTAAATAACTCTAACTGTGCCAATTATATTCAACTTAATTACACACAGATTTTTTTCCTTTTTTTAATTTTTGAACAACCATACAAGTTTTTAACAAAATAATATAAAATGTGTATAGATTCTGGATATTACAATTACCCCCAGGGGTGCCCCCCCAATTACCCACCCTTATCCCTCCCTTCCCCTTCCCACAATATCTCTAAAAAAGGATTATGTTGTATAGCATTACATCTTATCTGGATTTAACACATGATAATAGACCAACTTTCTTACTGGCCAGGGTCTAGTCCCAACCTCCACAGATGAGTGGAGACAATCGACCATTAGTTCTCTGGGTTAAGCTGATTTTACTCAGCATAATTTCTTCCATAGCCATCCATTTACCTTCAAAGGCTGCAATATCATTGTTTCTAATTGCTGTGTTACACACAGATTTTTGAGATTTACTCCCCACAAACCTTTTGTGACTTATTTAAATGCTCTATAGCTTGTTTATAGGATTTTTTTCTAATCCAGAAACATTTGTTTCATTCTAATTTCCATACCAAAGTATATTTCCATACCTGCAACTTTCTTATATCTCTTTCTGTTTAGCTCTTTGGCCCATTTATTGATTGGATTGTTTGTGTTTTTAATATTAAGTTTTTTTGAGTATTTTGTAAATTTTGTGTATTAGTTGCCTGTTGGAATCATCACAGGCCATGATTATATCCCATTCTGTAGGTTGTCTCTTGACAATTTTGACCAATTCCTTGGCTGTGCAGAAACATTTTAGTTTAATGGCATCCCACTCATTAATTCTTGACTTTAATTCTTTCGCTTTGAGAGTTTTGCTGAGAAAGTCTTTGCCTACTCCCAAATGCTGGAGTGTTGGTCCTAACTTTTCTTCAATCACTTGTATGGAAGCTGGTTTAATTCCTAGTTCCTTGGTCCATTTGATTTGATTTTTGTGCAAGGTGGGATATAAGGATCTAATTTCAACTTCCTGCAAGTGGCTGTCCAATTTGTCCAGCACCATTTGTTGAATAGGCTGTCTATCCTTAATGTTATATTTTGACCCCCTTTGTCAAAGATCAGATGTTTAAAGATTTGTGGGTTTGTTGCTGTCTTCTATTCTATTCCATTGGCCTTCATTTGAGGAGGACTTTTTAAAGGTAGGGGAAACATATTTTTTTTCCCCAAAGGGGAAAAGTAGGAGCTGGGCAGAGCGAAGTAGTAATGGAGAAATAGGAGAATGGAGAGGGAAGTTGCCCACTCAGGATGAGGCGGAGAAGGGACAAGGCTATTTAGACACTGGAGCAGGGGACAGAGAAACCAGGTGGAAATGGAGCAAACTCATGCTGGAAAAGAAACAGGCAAAATGAGTTGCCAGGTGAGAGGGTGGAGAGCAGTTTAGAGTCTGGAGAGTGGGGAGCAGAGGGAAACAGCAACTGAAGGGAATTTGCTATGGAGTCAGCAAGGGATGATTGTAGCAGATCCACGGGAGACCCCTCATTACTGGCATCTCCTCTTCCTGGACAGCATGGTCCCCTGGTAACAACATCTCTAACCCTTTTTAAACCCTTACCTGTATACTTCATAGGTATCTTCCTAATTCACAACCATCTATAGTTGTACTATAGATTTGAGCAAAAAAGACTTAAGGGTTTTTGTTGATGAAGGTCTCTGTAAGTAGATACTCTGTGGTGTGGCTGCTCAGAAAGAGGATTCTCCTTAGGCTGCATTACTAGGAGCACAGCCTGAGGGTGGAAGAGGGGAACAGTCCTGTGCCCTGCTCTGGTCAGATTGGGGAAGCATGGTTTTGCACCTGCTATTTTGTCAAGCTCCTGTGAGATCCTTTGCGTGCATTCTCTTTAATCCCAACAACAATCTTGAAAGGTAGATGGATATTATCTCCATTTTACAAATAAAAAAACTAAGCTTCCAAGAGGGCAAGTCACATGCGAAGGTCCCTGGGAAATGGAGGAAATAACATGAAGGAAAGCACTACTAAGGAAAAACTTCTGGGAAATAAGAACTTATCTTAAATATCAGAAAGGTCATCATAAGGAAATGGGACAATACTTACTTTATCTAGCTCCAGATGCAGAAGTAGGCTCACTAGACATAAATTACGCAGAGAAAGAGTCCCATTTCCCAGAAGGAAGAATAGTCAAACATTCACCAGATTGCTTTATTGTCTGCTGCTTGTGAGCTCCCTGTTGCTGGAGAAATTCTAGCAAGGCAGACCAAGCAAACATTAGGCGAGGAATGGAAATAGAAGCCCTTCATAATGTTTTCCAATATTCAAATTTTGTTTGTTTGTTTCTTTTTTAGCAAGATAAAAAGAGGAGAGTTGAGAGGGAAGAGGATTCAAGGCATTGGAAGGGCTAGCCATGAGGCGAACCTCCACCTGCTGCATTTAGGAAATGAGAAAATTTTTTTCCAGCTGAAGGTGGAACTGAGGTTCTGTTCCCCTCCCCCTGCAACCCAGCCTCAGGTGAGAGGAAGAAGTTCTGTGTGTATGTTCCTGCTTGAAGAAATCCCCATCCACTTTGTGCCAGCTCTGGCGCAGGCTGGTGGCTGGCTGTGGTTCCAATGTGATTTGTTTGCATTTCTGAGCAGGCAGCTGCTGTGACCGGTGGCAAAGGGAGAGATTTGCTTTGCCCATGATTTAATCCAAGGGTTAGGTAATGAGCTTGCTCCCCCCACCTTTGTCTGAGCTTGGTTATTAGCAGGGATGCTGCCCTGTGGACCTTGTTAGATGGCTCTCCCATTCATGTGGGCACAACTCAGGGGTGATTTACTGTCACTCCTGATATTAAAAACCTCCGAGTGAGACAAGCAAAATGAATAATGCTCTGTAGTGAATTTGTTAATGAATTTCTTCTCTGTTCCCAAAAAGGGACTGGAAAAAAAAGGGTGTTGGGCCAGGGAAGGACCATGGTACTTTGCAAGTCAGGGTTCTTGATAATTTGGAAGGGAAGAATGTCAGAAACAGTTTTTCGTTTTGTTTTTAATTCTACATTTTGTTTTCAGGGACTATTGGATGACTTGACATCTATCTGTTATTCTTAAAATAGACAAATAAGCAACCACCTTAAAAAAATAAGAGGTTATAGGGGTTGGGGATTTAGCTCAGTGGCAGAGTGCTTGCGTAGCATGCGCAAGGCCCTGAGTTCGATCCTCAGCCCTGAAAAAAAAAATATAAGAGGTTATGATTCAGGGTTTAAGTAATCTTGGCTGGCTCTGATTTGCATATATTTGAGAGTGTGGCCCTGTTCCCAAAGCTGATTGCAGGCAGAATGGACTCACAAGAATGCAAATTTCCTCCGTGACAGATGAGGAGGCAATGGGACTTCCTGTCAACTCCTCTAGTTGTGGTACCCTTTACAGACCCTCGGCCTGGGTCAGGGTGTCCGGATGAGGGCTGGTTTCCTGGGAGTGTTCCCATGCAGTCCACAGGGCCCTCTGTTTAGGAAGGTTCTGTTGTTGATTTAATGTTTTTCTGTTGCTCTCTTGAAATTTCTCCTCCATTCCCCCTGCCTTTAGGGATGGAACCCAGTGTCTTACACATGCTAGCCAAGCACTCTACCACTGAGCTGCACTCCTAGCCCTTTAAAAAAAAAAATTATTTTGCGACAGGGTCTCAGTAAGTTGTAAGGTGGTTCTTAGACTTGTGATCCTCCCGCTTCAGCCTCCCGAGAACCTGGGATTACAAGCATGCACCATGGTGCTCGCCTTGAAGTTCTTAATTTTTGAAAAAGAATTTTCATTTTGTCCCAGGTGCTGCAAACTATGTAGTTGGCTGCCAATGGCCCTTTCTTTGTCAATTGCTCTGCCCTGACTTCATCTGTCCTTTGCCAATGCTGGCCTTTCCTTAGGAGTAAGGTGATAGAAAGTCTGCTCCACAGAAAGTGTGTCTATCTTTCAGGAAAACAGACAATTTGTGTTTTATGCCCTGATTTAAAAAGTAATGCATATGAATTGTGGAGAATTTGAAAGATGCAAAGAAAAACATTATCTAAATCCCCACCACACAACAATATATCTTTCCAGTCATTTTTATTCACACTTTTGTCCTTTCTGTCACTGAAAATACACTAAAATAGTGTTTTGGAAAATGCTTTTTCACTTTTTTTTTTTTGTACTGGGGATTGAACCCAGGGGTGCTTAAACACTGAGCCACATTCCCAGCTCTTTTATTTATTTATTTAATTTTATTTGGAGACAGGGTCTTGCTCAGTTGCTTAGGGCCTTGCTAAATTGCTGAGGCTGTCTTGGAACTTTGAGAGCATCCTGTCTCAGCCTCCTGAGTTCCTGAGTTGCTGGGACTATAGGCATGCACCACCCTGTCCAACTTGGAAAATGCTTTTTAAAGATTCCTAATATAGCATGAGAATTTTTTCTCATTCTTTTTATTTCCTTTCTTCTTTTCCCTCTCTCTCTCTCTCTTTTTTTTTTTATATTGGTGATTGAACCCAGGGGTGCTTTACCACTGAGCTACATCCCAGCCCTTTTTTATTTTTTTATTTTGAGTCAGGGTCTTGCTAAGTTGCTGATGCTGGACTGGAACTTACCAGCAACCTGCCTGAGCCTTCCAAATTACAGAAATTACAAGTATGTACCACCATGCCTGGACTTCCTTATTTATTCTTCAAAAGACTTTTTGATGGCTAGAAATATTCCACTGTGCAAAGATCCCATCGATTAATCACTGTCTTACTGTTGGATTATTTAAGTTTTATTGCAGATAACATTTCAAAGAGAGCACACAAATTTCAAACAAAACAAAATTGATTATTTTCTTGGGGCAAATTTCTAGAAGTCAAACTTACTAAAATCTTTGACATACATTGTTCCATTGCCCTCTGGAAGACCCTTCCCATTTACAGTGGCAAAGAAAGAATGGGCTGGGGGTGGGGGGAATGTAGGAATGGTTGAAAGAGGGAGGGAACAAGGGATTCTACTTGGTTCTTTGAGTTCTGTGGGTCAATAGTCAAGCTTTTCTTTTCCTTTCTTTCTTTCTTCTTCTTCTTCTTCTTTTTTTTTTTTTTTTTTTTTTGTACCAGGGATTGAACCCAGGGGTGCTTTATCACTGAGGCTCATCCTCAGCCCTTTTTATTTTGAGACAGGGTCTCACTAAGTTGCTGAAGCTGGCTTTGAACTTGAGATCCTCCTGCTTCAGCCTCCCAAGCCACTGGGATTGCAGGTGTGTGCCATCACACCCTGCAAGTCTTTTTCTCAGTACTGGTAGATCTGCAGATCTTTGTGTAACTTGATGCTTTAGAACACTGCTAATTCTTAAATCCTTCCTGGAGGTGCCTTGTCCCTGGGGTTCTGCCTTCACCAGTGCCGTTCTAGTGGAACTGACAGTCCTGCCGAGGGGCAGCTCCCAGGAGTGCTTCCACATTCACTCACTGCAGGACAACAGCACCGTGTGCCTCTGCAGAACTGCCAGTGGGAACATTTTAGGGTGCTGGGCTTGATCTAATGTCATTTCACTCTTTCCAGAGTCTCGTGGGGGAAGAAAAATGTCATTCCAAGCTTGACAGCTTCTGTCTACTAAGAGAAAGAAGAATCTATGGGAAGAGCCAACTTCAGAGGAAGCCTCTTCCTGGGCTGCAGCCGCTGCTGTCCCCTGATCAATCCTGCATGTCTATGATCTCCGTTTGCTTTTGCAGAATGAGTCTTCGAGGTGTGGTCACGATCATTTAGATTCGTGGTTTGGTTTTAGGGAAGGGGAATGGTAAGCCGTTGATCTGTTTACTACTGAGGGCTTGGCCCTGCCTATGTGCAGATAGCTGCCTAATGCTGCTGTTTAAAGCCCAAGTTGGAAAATCTCTAGATGTTTCCACTCTGAGTCTGTGGCCAGGGTGACTCCCAGAAACTGGCTTCTGCTGGGGAAGACAAGCGAGGAGCATTTGGCAGGGCTGGACTGAGAAGCAGCATTTATAGACCATCTGTTTAACAGACCCCAGAGGGTTTCCTTGGATGCTCTGAGTCGGGGTCCAGGAAGGAGCAGGGACAGGGTGCTCTTTATATTTATTGTCCTAGTTCTTTGCCTGGTGGTTTCCCATCTGCTAGATATGTAAAATTTCTGAGTTACTTTGTTTTCCCCGAGCTTCTTCCTGCTGCTGCCCACAAGCCCTGCTCTTGCCACAGTCCAGTTCCCCTCAGCCTTGTACAAGGCACTGCTGGCTCTGGGGCTGAGGGGTGGGTGGGGTGGACCAGCACACCCACAGCCTGGACCCACACCAGGAGAGAATTGCCAGGGACAAACCACTGGCCTTTGGGCTCCTCCTCATAAGCACTCCCTCCTGCCCACGTGGGAAGAGCAAAAGACTCTGGTTTCTACAAGACCAACACAAAGATTGTCCTCTGGAGGGAAACCACACTGCCCTGGGAAGGAACCTCCTGCCTTCCTCTGCCCTTGGTTCTGCCCCAAGTCAGCTTAGTAAACAAAAAAAAAAAAAACTTCCCAGAGTAGGACCCAAGGACTCTGTCTTAGGTCCTGCAAGTTTTCCAAGAATTGCTTGAATTTTGATTTTTCAGTGTCTGGATATGCTTTACAAAAAGTTCTTATACCATTTCTAAAGACAAATCTTATTTTAAGTTAGGGTTTTGGTATATGTGTTCTCAGGGATCCTATAAAAAGTTTCCTTCTTTAAAAGGTACTAGATGGTACTGGAGCGGTGGCTCAGCCCTTAAGGTGCTTGCCTGGCGTGCGCAAGTACTCGAGTTCAAACCCCAGCACCACGTACCCAACAAAGTCTTGGAGCAACAAAAGGCACATGAAAAGCTAAATAAAAATTATTTCTCTCTTTCTCTCTCATTGTCCCTCTCTCTTAAAAATAAAAATAAAAATAAATAAATAAAAGGTATTGAATTTTACACAAGTTTGAGAAATTCTCCATGGTGCCTCCAATGACAACAGCTGCCTTTGTGAAGCATTTATCAGTGGCTCATTTAACTTCTTCAGGAGTGCTGAGATAGGCATCAGCATCACCATCTCTATTTTGCAAAACAGGAGAACAAAGCTTAGAGGTAAAATGGCTGGCCACTGCCACACAGGGCAGGAAGCCAGGACAGAAATGCCAGTCTGATCCCAAGCTCTTGCTCTCAGTTTTACAAGAATCTCCCTGTGAGAGGCACCCTTCTAGGCGGCGTGGAAACAAGAATGGAGTGTGGATACAAAAATTAATTCCAATATTCTTGGTCGGTTAGCTTGTGACCTGGCGGGGGTGGGGTGGGGAACTAACACCTGTTAGAACCAATACACACTGGGCCGTGAGGAGCACAAAAACCAAGTGCAAGCGAGTCCTGGAGAAAAGGAAAAGACCAATGCTAGCTTAATGGCATAGGCTGCAGGAGGGAAAGGAAGAGATTATTTTTAAATTGACATTTAATTGAGTTTTTATTGCATACAAGGACTTGTGTTGATTACTAGAGATACTGAGATAAAAAGAGACACTGTCCTGCCTTCTAAGGCAGAGGGATGGATGAATGCACACACAATGAGATTGGCACTGGATGGGCCCCCGGCTGGCATCTTCTCTTACCGCCACCACAGTTAGTGGAGAGGGGGAAGGGACTAAACTGCATGCATTGGGAACAAAAAACATGGGAGAGGCTGCGGTCTACCCTGGGAATGTCCCTTGCACATTCCTGGGGTGGGTGCTGCTTAGATAGCAGCAACAGAAGAGTCAGAGAGGCATGCTTAAGTTCCAAACACAAACTTCTAAACTAACGGAGAAATGCACGGTTTCTGGCACCCTGCTGAAGGTCTTAATAATGGAAGTTGTAAAAAATTGAGTAAGGTCTCAGTTAAGGTTCTCGTTGAACTCCGAGTGAGGACCTAAAGCCACTACAGTGACCCTCCAGGTGGCACCCAGGCTGTTAGCTCTGTGACTCCATCTGCTACCGGGCCTTCCCTGGTGCAGTCACACCAACCCTTGGCCATGCCTGTCATAACCACCTCAGGACCTCTTCCTTCTTCTCTGGAACACTCTTCCTGAGCTACTCATGTGGTCTACTGCATCTCCTTTCAGCCTTTGCTTAATGTCTCCTTTTCAACGAAGCCTTCCTAACCATTTTACTCGAAATACTCCACACCCTCTATTCCCCATCCTACCTCTAGGTCCATGTTTCATTTTTCTCCACCCAGCACACCAGGTCTTTTCCTGACGTTTCCTTCCAGTAGAATGGAGTCTCCCTGAGGGCGGGGATGTCTCTTGTTCACTGCTGACTACAATACCCACCACAGTGCCTGGAGTACAGAAAGCGTTGATAAATATTCATTTAGGTATTTGACTTTCATTCCATGAACTGTTGAATTTCATGGATGAAAGGAAAAATCTTCCTGGAAAATTAGTGGGGCTGGAAAAAGGGGGAAGAGGTGGGAGGCTTTTGGGGGGCCTGTCAGCAGCCCCTGGGATTGCTGCGGGTGTGGAGGGGACAGAGGAGTCAGGACTCTCAGGTGTCTAGGTGCAGCACAGGGCTGGTGAAGGGCCGTCCATGCAGCTAGGAGAGTGATTTAAAACTGTTGGGACGGGGCTGGAGTGATGGCTCAGCTGTTAGGGTGCTTGCCCAGCATGCATGGGGAACTGAGTTCTAACCCCAGTACACAACTAAGGGTTGGAGCATTAAAAACCAGATGAAAAACTAAATTAAATTGATTTCTCTCTCTCACTGTCTCCTTCTCTTTAAAAAAAAAAATCTGTTGGGAGGACCCCTGGGACTTTCCTGGAGCCATTCCAGAGACCATGGAAGGGAAGACAGGGACTGCTGAGCATTTGGGCTCCAAGCAGAGAAAATTGGTGTTTCTCTATTTTTGTTTTTGGTTTCCTTGTTTTGGTTTTGATTTTTTTAAATCACTGAGGTCAGTAATTATAATAGATTGTTGTTACTGCGTTCTGGCAGTTAGACTAAGACTTTCAAACTGGATCATCTCATTTTACCTTTGTGATATCTGTATGAGGATGACACTCAGATCATCACCCTCTTTCCACAGCACAGGACACTGAGGAAGAAGAGAGATCAAGTGGCTTGGCTGAAGTCACACAGCTGGTAAGTGGTGAGCTTGATTCGTGAACCAGGGTCTAAAGGGAAAAGAGACAGCATATCACCTTTGTTACTGTTGAGAACTCAAATCTAGAGGGAAAAGGGCTAAGGGACATTGCACCGAGGCCACCTCCTGCCGAAGGACTCAAGCCTGAATCAGGACCACAGCAGGGAAGGAAGGTGCTTCTACCCACCCGTCTCTGGGCCAACCAGGAATGAGAAATGTGGCTCAGGTGGGCTCATCACAGGCAAGGAGACCCCCAGGACTGAAGAGCTGCCCACCCACCAGACCGAAGGGCGGAGAGTGCATGAGGCTCTGCTCCCCTTGAGAGCACAGCAACAGGTGGGGAGAGGTACTAAGGATGAGGAGTAGGGCTCCAAGCTTGGGAAATCGACTACTGGGAAAGAAAGGTTCATTGTTTAATAGAGATATAAAACACAGGATCCGGGGGCTGGAGCAATGGCTCAATGACTACAGCGCATGCCTGGCATGCACTAGTACGCAGGTTCGAACCCCAGCACCGCGTACACAACGAAGGGTCCCAGCAACAAAAGCCACGGGAAAAACTAAATAAAATTGATTCTCTCTCTCTCTCTCTTACTGTCCCTCATTCTTAATAAATAAATAAATAATAAATGAATCAAACACAGGACGTAAACTGGGGCAGGGCAGGGAGAATCATCAACCAGTAACTGACTCTCAGTGAAGATGATGCAGATCCATGCCCCATCTGAAGGGCAGCTGCTGCCTAGAGCTGGCCAATTCTGGCCACCAGGGATCGTAGATTCAGAAATGTCTCATTTCCCCAAATCGTTCAAAGCCAGAACTCTAAAATTCTGTGTGAAATCCTCTGACTTTTAGATGTTGGCAAAAACTTCCAAAACACTATGAGAGCCAAACCAATAAACCTCTGAGGTCACTTCTGCTTGTGGGCCATGTTTGCTTCCTGAGAATCTGATAAGAATGTTCAGGCATTTTCGGGGGGGGACCTGAACGAACAGAAAAAAAAATTTTTTTGGATATCATTTCCGGTTGTGTCGGTGCCTTGGAATGATCTTTTCTAAAGGTACTTGTTTTCTTTTCATTTCTTTTTCTTTTTTGGTACTGGGGATTCAACCCAGTGGTGCTCTACCACTAAGCTATATCCCCAGAACTTTGTATTTTTTATTTTTTTAAGGGAGAGTCTTGCTAAATTGCTCAGGCTGGCCTCGAATGTATAATTCTCTTGCTCAGCTACCAAGTAGCTGGGATTATAGATGTGTGCCACTATGCCTGAGTAAAGGTACATTTTGTGACGTCAAAAGTGACAAGGGCCTCTTGAGGGGACAAGGTCTCAGAGGGTACAAGCTGACTTGGTGAGACTGAGGCATGCACCATACTGAAGGAGATGATGGGGTCTGTGGGGTCAGCCTGTGCCCCCTGCTTGCCCTATTACTCACACTTTATACTCACCCTTTCTCCTCGGTTGTGATTAATTCCCCGTGTCAGTAAATGTGGACCGGGAAGTTTGGACAGGGAGGCAGAGAAGAGGCTGGTCTAGAGGATATAAGAGCAGGTAAGGGAGACTTGATGGGTGCTTTTGAGATGGAGCTTGAAGAGTTGCTAGAATTGAAAAAGAGGGAATGATTTGTTTTTCTGCTCTTGGGCAAGGGGGAAGGGTGTAGATTTAAAGTTGGAATGCCCTCAATGCCAAAGCTGATTGCATTGAGGACAGGTATTAAATGGGAGAGTGTCTCCCACCAGCCAACCGTGCATGCTAGAGAGGCTGCAGATCTGCTGCAGGTGACTGACAGCTTGTCTCCAGCTCAGCCTGTTAGAGCACTGGGTCTGCCCTTACCTGGTGGCAGGGAGGAGCCCGACGCCATGTACTTGTCAGATAGCATAACATTGAGCTCCTGGCAACCCAGAGTTTCCCAAATGCTTGGTTGCAAAAATAAATAGCATTAATGAAAGTAAAGAGGGCATTCCCAAAATTCCTCTAGATTCCGTTAAGTCTTTTCCACAAATAAGCCAGGCCTGCTGAGAGTCAGGTACCCAAAAACATCATTTTGGTGTCTAGTTGGCCATCTCTTTTGAACAGGGTTTCTCTGCTAGGCCACTGGCCCAACGCCTGTACTCATCATTAAGAATGTCAAAGACGAGGTTCTCGGGGTCAGGCAAGTCTCTTCTGTTTGAGTACTTGCACGGCAGCCTTCTAGATGCCCCCCAGTGATCCTTGCATCCTAGTAAGTTGTACCTTTGTGTAGTTACTTCCCACACTGAATAGGGCTGCCCTGTGTAACTAATAGGATGCTCCAGAAATAATGGAGTGTGACTTCTGAAGCTGGCCCTCTGACTTCAGGGCCTGGGGGTGCACAGTGCTTGTCTAGCTGAGAGGTCCTAGGTTTGATATCCAGCACTGCCAAAATAAGATATTGTGTTTTCCACCTTATTCTTTCTTATGCTGTCCACTCTGGCGGAAGTCAGCCACAATGTAAGGATGCTCAGCTGTGCTGTGAAGTTCATGTGGTGAGGAACTGAGGCATCCCATCAACAGCCAGCAATAACTTGCCAGTCATGTGAGTAAGCCATCTTGGAAGTGGATCCTCTAGCCCTGAATTTTTTTGTAAGCTTATTTATTTTTTTTGGTACCAAGGATTGAACCCAGGGGTGCTCAACCACTAAGCCACATCCCTTTTTATTTTTTATTTTGAGACAGAGTCTCACTAACTTATTCAGGGCCTTGCTAAGTTGCTAAGGCTGGCCTCAAACTTAGGATCCTCCTGCCTCAGCCTCCTGAGCCACTGGGATTACAAGCGTGTACTACCACACCTGCTTCATGATCTTACTTTTTCAAAAATATTGTTCTAGCTGGGCACAGTGGTGCTGGACCATAAGGCAAGCTGAGAAGCTCCTCTAGTTCATGGGGAAGCTGCTGCCCTGGCTTCGTCACAGTTTAAACCTGTTCTGCCAGCGTGGGATCCACCTCTCAGTTTTTATCTCACACTGATCCTTTGTCTTGTGGGGTTGTTCTTTCCTTTCTAATGGCTCATTCTTGGCTCCTTCCTTGTGTTCAGTTCTTCAATACTCTAGCTTTTTAACTATATGGGGTAAAATTCATATATGCATACCTTTCCTCATTCAAATACAGATTTGAGGTGGTAAACAAGGATACATTAACTACAGTATTAATATTTGCATTTTTCAGTACAGGGGTCGAACTCAGGGATGCTCTGCCACTGAGCTACACCCCTAGCCCCTTCATTTTGAGGCAAGGTCTTGCTAAAATGCCTAGACTGACCTCAAGTGTGAGATCCTCCAGCCTCCGCCCCCGAACACAGCACAGTGTCCAGCTCGTTTTTTCTCTGGTTTCTTCATCTCTAGTTCTCATCTCTTAACTGAATGGTCTGTCCTTGGCCCTCTTCTCTTTGTATGCTTAATTCTCCCTAATGTCATTTCCTCCGTGGTTTGCATCACAGTGCTCCAAATGCAAATGTTTCCAGCACAGGGCCCTCTTCCCAGCTGTGTGTGTGTGCACACGGCCACCTGCTGCACTCAGAAACCCATCCCTCCCCAACTTAGCTCCCTATCCTCCCCACAGCTGTCCCTCTTCCTATTGCCTGGATTTCTTATTCTGCAACAGCCAGAACCAAAACTTGGTGTCCCCCCCCCCCTTTATAAGAGAGATGGACAATGAGAGAGACGAGAGAGAGAGAGAGAAAGAAAGAGAGAGAGAGAAAATCAATTTCCTGGCCTTGGTTGCTCTGAGACTTTGTTGTGTACGTGGTGCTGGGTTCAAAGCTGTGTACTTGTGCATGCCAGGCAGGCGCCTTAACCGCCGAGCCACCTCTCCAGCCCCGCAAGCTTTGGTTTTTAAGGCAGGAACCTGAACATTATCCCTGGTTCTGTCTTACTCTCCCTGCACCTAGAGATCTATAAACATACTCCTGGATTCTCTCTTAATTTCTTAGGACTTTGCGTTCTTCTCCCCATCCTCACAACCGCTGCCTCCACTCTGGTCCCCAGTGCTCCTACAGCCTCCCAAATGGGCTCCTCATCCTGAAGCTTTCCTTCCTTAATCCATTCTCCACATTGTGCCCAGGACTGTGTGTGATGTTCTCCTGCTCAAACCATATCAGTTCCCTTGCATTTAGTGAAAAACCCAACTTGTTGGTCTCCAAGGTCCTTCAGAGTGGGCCCCTGCGTGTGGGCCTGGCCCCAGCTCTCCCAGGTCCTGCTTTGCCGTGAGGGTCTGTGCTGAGCCACTCTTTCCTTTCTGTCTCGATGCCACTGAACTGTGGTTTCCTCTGCCTGCTGCTTGTGTCCCCATCCTCTTCATCAGACCCACTGCTCCTCTACTTCCGGTGCAGCTGGAGCCTCCTGTCTTCCAGCCCCCTCCTCCCTCGGGCTGGGATGGTGGCTCTCTTTGGGGCAGCTTTGCCTGGACGCAGTCAGATGCTGTCTACCATGCTGTGGTCATTTGTTTCCTTGTCTCTAAACAGGAGGATGTAAGGGCAGGACATTTTTTTCAAGTCTTGGTACTTGGCAAAGTTTGACTTGTTGTAAATATTAAGCAAATGTTTATTGAATGAATAAATAAATGAACATCCCAGAAGAAAATATTGTCAACTCTCTCTTCCTTCACAAAGCTCTTGCTTTATAATAACAAACATTTATTTTTGGAGCTCAGGTACATAGGGTTTGATTAAGCTGCCCCAGCTCATGTCACCCTGTAGCCATTGGTCCTTGCAAGATCCCTATCACCATAAATTTGTTCTTTTTATCCCCAATCCTTAGTCCCTTGTCTATTCTAATTTGCTTAATGTTAAATCTTTAAAAACCATGCATGGTCACACACACTTTTTTCTTTTCTTTTCTTTTTTTTTAAGACAGAGGGACAGTGAGAGAGAGAGAAAGAGAATCAATTTTATTTATTTTTTCCATCTGGCCTTTGTTTCTCTGACACTTCATTGCGTGGTGCTGGGTTCAAACCCATATCCTCACACATGCCAGGCAAGCGCCGGAACCACTGAACCGCGGCTGCTGCAGCCCCCACACGTTTTCTTCTTTAAAGAAAAGGAAAGAGTTAATTGTATTTTTTCATCTGGTTTTTATTTTTCCTCCATTTAGTTGTGCATGTGGTGCTGGGGTCTGAACTCAGGTCCTGACACATGCCAGACAAGTGCTCTGCTGCTCAGCCACCTCTCCAGTCCGAGCACACATTTTTCATTTATGTGAACAGTATTGTTTCATAGCTGCTCATTATGCTTCTTGAATTTTCTATTCAAGACCATGTTTTTGAAATCCAACCATGCTTCTACGTGCACATCTAGCTTACTGTTGTTAACTGTTTCAGTGGTCTCCCAAAACTAAACATTTAAAACGCATCTTTGTTTCCAGGATTTTCATCGGTTTTTGCTTTTAAATATCATATTCATATTCTCAGTGTGAGGAAGCCAGGGAAAATATGAATATCTCCATATTAGTAAGGAGGAAGCTGAGGCTCAGCCAGATCGAGTGCCTTGCCCCAAGTTTGCAGTGTTTCTGCAGCATAGCGTCTGGTCTTCTGAGTTCAGTGCATGTTGGGGAAGCCCACTCCCCTCTTGGTCTGGGTAACTGAGCCTGCCCTGATGGTGAGGGGAAGGAACTTCCAGGCAAGCCTCAGTGGGGGTCTTCCTCCTGCAGGCATTCCTGCCCCTCAGTCAGGGGAACAGGACTTTGGCTGGGCAGCTGAGGGTGGAGGTGCAGGTGCGGGGAGAACAGTATGTAAAGGCCACAGTTTTGGGGTAGGGATTGTTGTGGGCAGGGCTGGGGGTGATGACCGATCCTGTACATTGGACACTCGCCTCTTCCCTCTTCCCTTAGCCATCGGGAGCGGCCCTCAGGGAAATGGGCCAGGTCCCCCAGAGCCCGGTCTTGTGGGTTTTCCAGCTGCCCACCATCATCACTGAGGGTCTCTGGTGCAGGTGTGTGCCCTGTACACTCTGGTAAGTGATGTGTGTGCTCGTTTTTCTGAACAATGATAATTCTAAAAGCACTATCTATGAGTGAATCTCCCAGAAGAAAATAGGTGAGTTCTCTGTAAATCCTATTGAGAGAGTTTCCAGGGGCTCAGGACATTGGCTTTCACCCCTATCCTCTCCCCATTACTGGAAAAATGCATAATTATAATTATAATGACAACTAGTATTTGTGATTAATCATACATTGTTTATAAGGTACCTATTACCTCATTTAATACTCCCATTTCCAACAAGTTATCACTGTCCCTCCTCCCTGCCTCCTACCTTCCCCCACCCCCCACAGTACTAGGGATTGAGCCCAGGGGTGCTCTACCACTCAGTTGCATCCACAGCCCTTTTTTTTTCTTCTGGGAAAAGGTTTCACTAAATTGCCAAGGCTGGCCTTAAAGTTGAGATTCTCCTGACTCAGGTTTCTGAGTAGCTGGGTTTACAGGCATGAGCTGCTGCACTTGGTCACGATCCATCCCCATTTTTTAGATGAGAAAATTGAGGCTCAGAGAGCCTAAATAACTTCTCCAAGGTCACAGAGCAAAATAGCGTCACGATTGTGACTCGGCTCTAATCTGGGTCTTCTGATCACAGGTGGCATAGCTTATATAACACACCCCATCAAGGGCAGATGCTCAGTTTCTCTGTAGAAGAAACCTAGGTTGGTGTCCCAGGCACTGTATGAGGATGGTCCTATAAGAATTAATTGCTCATATTTGTTCAGAGAGTTCCCTACCTGGAGCAAGGGTATCATCCATCTTTGAGCAACTATGCCCTGAGCTCTTGCTGGGTGTACAGCCCACTCTGTATGAGAAACTTTCAGGTTTCCTCTCTTCAGAGGAACAAAGTCATTTCCCAGTGACTCATAGGTGACTAATTAAAATGCACACCCTCCTGGGCTCAGTGGTTAATGCCTTCCCAAACTGGGCAAGAGTGGGCTGGGGTGGGTTTGCTGCAGGATGAAAATAAAGCAGATTTCAGGAGAGGGGGGACAAAGAATGGAAGGGAAGAAAGAGAGGAGAATGGAGGGAAAGAAAGAGAGCAGGGAAGAAGGGAAGGGAAGGGGAAGAAGGAAAGTCCACCTACCTTGCTCAAGAAAAGCGGTGAATTTTCCAAGTTTCTAACAAATTTGTATTTGCTAGCATTTTACAATATATGCTATGTCAGCTATGTGATTCCCATTAAGCCACATGAAGACCTTGCATTTTAAGTAAACTGTTAATATCCACCTTAACAAATGAGGAAACTTGAAATTCTGAGATTAGGGATCCTTAACCTTGGGGATAACCTAGAAGAACCGGAGTGACCTGGAGTTTTGTGACCTAACAGACCCGGATTCAGGCTACCTGTACTTTATCGACAGGACCTTCCTCTCATTACCGCACATCTCAGAGCCTTGGCTTCCTCTTCTGGAGGACTGAAGCAGGAGTTCTGAGATGAAGTCAGATTCTCCGTTTCTGCTGGGAATGGAGTTTGGGCTGCCTGCAGATCTCTACAGCAGAATAGCCGGCTTCAGTGTCAGCTGCTCTACCTAGTTAAAGCTGGTTTTTTCCACTACTGTTGAGTGATGGTGGCAGCTCTTGGTGTCACAGCGAACTCTAGTAACTTGGCACCAATTTTCTTCTGGATTCTTGTCTCGCAAATCTGAAAAATAAAATCCATGGATAATCATGGAAAGGAAGAGTAAAAGGAGGAGGACTTATTTAGGGAAGAAAAGAGAACCTCCACAATGTGGAGAGCAGGATTCTAGTGTGGGGATTCAGGGTTTATATTGGTTTTGGGTGTGAGCATCAATTAAGATTTACATAAAACAGGCATTGAAAAATGAGCACCAGGGAGCTGGAGCGGTGGCTCAGAGGCTACGGCGCTTGCCTGGCACACAAGTACCAGTTCATGAGTACGTGAGTTCGAAACCCCAGCAACATGTACAAAATGAGTGTCTGAGGAATGAAGGTCACATGAGAAACTAAATAAAAGTTGCTTCTCTCTCACTGTCCCTTCTTTCTTTCTTTCTTTTTTTTAACAGATAAGGACAGTGAGAGAGAGAGAATCAATTTTTATTAAGTTTTTCACATGGCTTTCGTTGCTTTGACACTTGGTTGTGTACATGGGTGCTGGGGTTTGAACCCATGTACTCACGCATGCCTGGCAAGTGCCGTAACTGCCGAGCCACTGCTCCAGCCCCTGTCCTTTAAAAAAAAAAAAAGAAAAAGAAAAAGAAAAATGAGCATCAGAATCACTGGTTAAATCAGGCATTGAGAAGAAATAGCAAAGTCGTTGGTCAAAATCTATGCAAAACAGGCATTGGAAAGAACCAAGTTCTTCCTACTTCCCTTTGTACTCACCCCCACTTTCCAGTTTTCCCACCTCTGGGACAAAGGAGTTGGTCCCGCAGGTGAACCTCATGGTCTTTTGCTTTTGAAAGCCTTGAGGATGCCCATTAATCTCTCTTTGCTGGTTAGATTCCAGGTGTAGTTGGAATCTGCCTGGCTACTTTACTCTTTATTCTAATTTCATTCAGGATGAGGATGATATCAGCACCAATCCCTTAGGGTTATTTGGGGGATTAAGTATGATAATGCATTGCACACAGAAAGGGCTTAATTGATGCTGTATTTTTTTCTGTATTGTTGTTATCATTACTGCATACTATTAACTAGTTCTTATAACAGCATATATCCAACGAATGTTAGTCCCCTGCACACAGCCACACATCCCCACCTCCCTAAGGTAGTAGAGCCACTTAGTTGTTGAATGCAGGCTGGCTGCACCATTTGGCTTAGTGTCACACTCTTCCATAGCATCTTGCTGCCCACCCTCTATTTATTACCTTAAAAATGCAACCAGACTGGGGCTGCAGAAGTGGTTCAGCAGGAGAGCCCTTGCCTGGTGTGCACAAGGACCTGGATTCAAATCCCAGCACCACATACGCAACTAAATGTCAGAAAAAAAAAACCCAGAGAATAATAAATAAATAAAAGCGACTGTCTTGCTCCCTCTTTTTTTTTTTTTTTTAAGGCAACCAGACCATATATATGCCTCCATGACTCTAAGATTCTTTCCACTTCAGAAAGGATGTTCGGATATCTTAAGATGAATTGTTTAGAATATTCAATTATCCTCTACTGCTTGGGCAAGGAATCACTAGTCATCTGTATTCTAACCCGGGATTCCAGGATATGATGTTTCTTCTAATTACTTTTAAGTTGAAGTAGACAATCAATTCTGTACACACAACAAAGCAGCCTAAAATAATGGGCACAGTTTAATGTTGAAATTAATCTTAAAGCAAAGTTAATCAACACATAATCATCTTTGTGCTACATGGTGATTAGGAATAAATGAAAGCTATTTGTGTAAATGAAAATAATCAGTAATATTTTGTCCAATCAAACTAAGCACTTGCAGAGACTTCTAGGGGACAGCAGTAATCCTGAACGTGGGTGGGGAATACAATTATAGCTACCAGTGTCTAAACTGCTTGAAGAAGGGATTGGTTCCGAGTGCCTTAAGATGCTTATTTATAACAATGCCTATCGGTTGTAAATGTTCAATAAATGCTAGCTCCTCTTCCATATCCATTTCCTCTCCTTTTTACCTTTCCTCTCCCCACTGTTTTTATCATTGGTATTATTATATCTTAGTCTTAACTCAAATGGCCCAGGACCATTCCCTCAATTCCCAGTGTTTAAGAGTAAGTGTAATGGATAAGATAGTAGGTGTCCCCAAAGGCTCATGTGTGAGACAGTGCAAGTAAGTTTAGAGATGAAATGATTGGGGGCTGGAGCGGTGGCTCGGTGGTTAAGGTGCTTGCCCAGCATATGCAAGTACACGGGTTCAAACCCCAGCACCCACATACACAGCTAAGTGTCGGAGCAACGAAAGCCATGTGAAAAACTCAATAAAAATTGATTCTCTCTCTCTCACACACACTGTCCTTCTCTCTTAAAAAAAAAAAAAAAGAATGCTAAGTAATTAGGAAGTAGGGGTTTGGAGCCCCCTGTTCAAGCATTTGTAAAGAAAAAAATAACTACTCCGGAAAACCAACTTTGGGATTTGGGATTCATTAGAAAGTCCTAATAACAAATGATATTTTCTCAGATAAGAAAAGCAATAAAGGACCAGAGAGTATGGTTGCTTTTAACATTCAGAGGTTGATAGAGTCAAGGGAACAGAACAGCAACAGTAGCAGAGTAAAAAGTGGTTGTATGTCCATGTAGGGTAATGATGGGGTTTAGATATTTTGGAGGATTGCTGCTTAGTCCTCAGTAACCCCTTTGCATGAGAGGCCCCCTTGTCACTGTCTACTCATTGGGATGGTTTCCCACTCCGTGTCAGTACCTGTTCACTGGCCCGAGTGGGTTGAAACAGGAATGGGAACTTGACTCAAGCTGAGCCAATCAGAATCTTTCTCCTGGGATCCTGAGGTTGAGATTCAGGAAGATCAAGATCCTGTGTGTACCAAGAACTGATAACATTTGAATGTGGGAGTTGAATGGTTGCCATTAGGTAGAGAGAAGCAGAAATGAAAATCCTAGATCGAAAGATAAACAAGAAGTGACTCATTGGGTTCCTATGGGTTTTCTAACTCCTCCCTTAAATCTTCCTAAGACCCATATCGTCTCCCTTTTCTTGGGGTCTGTGAGATACTCACATCCATATGATTCATCTTCCCATTTTGTTTAAGCTAGTTCAAATGGATTTTTGTTATTTGCAATCAAAAGTACCTTAACCAAAACACAATGATAATCAGATTGCTTTCTCAACACCTTTTAAAAAACAAAGAGGAACTTTGATGTTTTTGCGGGGAGGTAATATTGTCATAATAGAATGTTTATTTATTCTTAAAGGCTAATGCCAAACTTACTTAACTTTCCTTAAATCATTTACTCCTTCTCCTTCCTGATTTGGAGTCATTAGACCAGAATGGGAATGGGTGAGTAGGGTGGAGCCAGGGAACAAACACAGGATGGAGATTTTTGTCCTGTGTGATGTTATATTCTCAGAATGGCAGTACCTGTGTCCAGGACTTGTTATCTAAGGCTTGGTTTTCTCTCAACTGACTCTGCTTCCTGCAGACTTTTCAAGGGCCAAAAGGAACCTGTTGCCACAGTTCTTCTGGCTGGACACTGACCAGATGAATTTTGAGTTGGGAACAGCTCTTGGAGGGGCTTGAAAGTCAGTGGGCCAGAGGAAGAAGAGAACTGAGGGGAATGGAGAAATCAATTTCCAAGAAGTAGAAATCCACTTCCATTTATTGCAAATAGAGGCAATGCATCTGGGAATTACACCAAAGAGACTTCATTTAAAAAATAGTCCTTAGTTTTCTTTTTTGTCTCCTGTGGCAGAAAAAAACTCATCTTCCTAAGCAGTTTGGAAGCATGAGATGCAGAACAACTGACAAGGGGCTCCAAATGTGTTCTCTGTGTTGGAAGTAATTGAAAATCCAGGAAGTATGCACTTATATGAGCTTAGTTGGCCAGTCAGGTCCAAGTTGGAGACAGGTCAACACTTCATGCATGTGGTGGATGAACAGAGATGCCCTCTAGAGAACAAAATTGAAGGGTACATTTGTAAGTCTCCTCTATGTACACCATGTGATGGGGATCTGAAAGTGAAATTCTAGAATCACCCAGAAAATCCTATATACAGGAAGAATGGAAATTCTAGAAGAAAGGTTTAATCTGATCAGCCAGCCAGTAAGTGTTTGGTGAGCATCTGCTTGGGTCATAATACTGAACTGGGAGCAACAAAAGACATGAGAAAGCAAAAACACAGACCTTGGTTTGAGAACATTACGGTTTCATTCATGCACTCAGGCAGGCTTTAGGAAGCTCCTGTAATGTGCCAGATTCTATTCTGGGCTTTGGAATAAAGCAATGAACCAGGAAGATGAGGCCTCATGGAGTTCAAATTCTAATAGAGAGAGAGCCACCAGGACCTAATGCGTGTTTACATTTGAATCAATAGGCCATTTCCTCTTCTTTTCTCTGAAATGAACCCGGGATGGTAGGGCCCCTAGCCTGGTGCAGTGGCCCATGCTTATAATTAATTAGGCTGACACAAGAGGATGCAAGTTCAAGGTTCTGGGAAGGACAGCATTTTTTGTACTGAAGCCCTGAGCAACATTTGAGGACGACAGAAAGTACCGATAATGAGTCTGCAGAGGCAAAGGCCGATCAAAGTAGCCCTGTGGAACACAGAAAGAGCTGCTTTTATTTGAAGTGCAATGATCTTTGGAGGTTTTCAAGCAGGATGGTAATAAGATCTCCACTGATGGAGCAGTAAACTCAGGGGAGGGACCTTGGTGGCTAGGACCAGGGTGGGGACTCTGAGACCTGATTAGATTCAAAGTCCAGTCTGAGGGCTCAGTCTGTGGGGGGATAGGTGGAGAAAGTGAGGATAACTCTGGGTTGTGCCTGGAGCCAATGCACAGAGCTACCAACTATGGGGAGAAAAGGAAAGGAGATATGCTATTTATTTATTTTTTTAAAAATATTTATTTTTTTATTAGTTTGACATAGACTTATATATTGGATGGAATGGTTATATAATCATGCATACATGGGTATTGACATAGTGGGATAGTAAGTTGAGGTCCATCCTAGACTAGGATCTACCCTACTTCATCCATTTCCCGAGCTCAAGAAGGAGACATTTAAATGGAGAAATTGAAGAGGAGATTTGGAAGAGAAGATGAAGACTACCACTTTGGACATGTTAAATTTGAGGTGATTTGGGGCTGGAGCAGTGGCTCGGCAGTTACGGCGGTTGCCTGGCATGTGCGAGGACACAAGTTTGAACCCACATACACATTGAAGTGTTGGAGCAACGAAGGCCACATGAAAAATTAAATAAAATCTATTCTCTCTTTCACTGTTCCTATCTCTCTTTTTAAAAAATTTGAGATGATTTAATATTTTACAGTTTGGTAGAACAAACACATCATAAACAGGCAAAACAATACAAAGAGTATAGAAAGCGTGGTATCCTGAGAGGCTTCAAATAGATTAAATCCCCTTCACATCTAAAATCCTTACAACAAAGGACCCTGTGCCTTAAATCTCCAAGGCTACCAGTTACCTGGATGATTTTATTGTGGCTATGTACTTAACTCCCCAAAACCTGTGTTCCCAGTTTGTAAAATGTGAATAAAAATGCGTGGTCATGAGATTGTGGTGAAAATTCAGAGACTCTGCACAGAGCATATTTAGCTCAGCTCCAGGTCCATGGCAGGCATTCAATAAATATTAGCTATCCATAGCTGTGCTACTCTCCTAGGGCTGCTATCACAAAGTACCACCAACTGGGTGGTTTCAAAAGCACACACTGGTTGCCTGCAGTTCTGGAGGCCAGAAGCCGAAGTCAGGAAGTCACGAACAAGCCTCTGGCAGCTGGAGGTTGGGGGGCCCTCTTTGCCTTTCCTTGGCTTGTATCTCTCTCTCTTCTTGTAAGGACACCGATTATTTAAAATAAAGGACCTCACCTTAACTAATTACACCTGGAAGGACTCTTAGGCCACAAAACAAAATGCAAAAAAAATTTGCCATTATTCCTTGCATCTTATCAGATCATAATGGAATGAAATTAGAAAACACCAAAAAATTGTACAGAAACTATATAAATACATGGAGATTGAACAATACACATGTTAAAAAACAATATACTTTTTTTTTTAAGAGAGAAGGACAGTGAGAGAGAGAGAGAGAGAGAATCAATTTTTATTGGGTCTTTCACAGGGCTTTCGTTGCTCTGACACTTAGTTGTGTATATGGGTGCTGGGGTTTGAACCCTGCACATGCCAGGCAAGTGCCATAACCACCGAGCCGCCGCTCCAGCCCAAAAACAATATACTTTTGAGTGATGAATGGGTAATATGTAAGATGTGTGTCTTTTCTATCAAACTTGAAAGATTGTGATGTATAATCTACCACCTCCTTTTACTACCTCCATTTTAGGTCCCTCTCCCCCTTTGAAGATAGTAACTCCGTCACCTGTGTACACCCACCTGTGTCTGCCCACCTCTTTCCAAGGACTCCTTCTGGTACCCAGCCATCTTCTTCTGGTGAACTTGGAATCACTATGACCCTCACCACGTGCGCAGTGACCCCCACCCCCATTCTCTCCCAGTCGCCGCCTTCTCCCTCTTGCACCTGCCTCCACCCAATCACAGCCAATCGTGCAGACTGTGCATCTGAGCTCCTCCAATTAGGGCGAAGGGCAGTATTGCGTCAGGCTGGAGTTAAAAACCCCTCACTTCCTTCGAGGTGTGCATTTTTCTTTCACCCTTTGGCCGAAGTAAAATTTCACACCCGACCACATGTTTGATTTCATTTATAACAAATAGAAGAAATCAGGAGAGAAACAACAACAACAAAAAAATTCTTACACTCGAATGAAAAGAGCGACACAACTCTAGAACCTCTGTGAAGGGCAGTTCTAAGAGGGAGGTTTATAGCTTCGAGCGCCTGCATAAGAAAATCAGATCCCAAATAAACAACCTAATGATGCATCTCAAGGTGCTTGAAAAAGGAGAACAAACCAATTCCAAAAGCAGCGAAGAAAGGAAATAATTAAGATCAGAGCCCCAATCAATGAAATTAAGAATTAAAAAAAAAAACCCTTTCCCAAATAAGGTCATATTCTGAGGTAATGGAGGTTAGGGGAGAGGGATGTGATTCAACTCACAATGGTAGTTGTTAGGCTGGCTGGGGGCGTGGCTTCAGTCAAGTCCCAGAGGCCATGCCAGCTGGCTAGGGGGCAGGGCAAAGGGCAGCTTGCCCTCAAAAAGAACAGCCAATGCGGACGCTGGTGGACAAGCTCCAATGGATTGATGGATCCTCCAACCAATCTCTGAAGGACCAACCACATCATCGACTTCCTCCCAGGTAACCAGCAAAATCAGCTGCCTGGCGAAGGTCCAGCGCCATTTTCCCTGCATGCCATTCTCTTCCCATGCACTTCCGTTTTTCCTGCCAGCCTTCACTTCCCAGGCCATCACTTCCCATGCCTGTCCTCATGGCAGCACAGGTGAATTTGGCCCAAGAGCAACAAGTCCCAGTAAACATCTCCGCCTGAATTTACACCAGTACCATCATCATTCCTTTTTTCTATTTTTACATCAGTATTAATAATATAATGGAATATATGCACTTTTGTATCTTAGTAGAACAAAACCATTTACAACCTGTTCTTCCAATTCATGAAACATTCTTTGTGCTAAAAGCTTGATCATATGTGGTTGACATTTTAGTATAAAGAATGTTGAGATGATCTCTATATATTTAGAATGGTGGAGTTTTTATTAGGTTTGAAAGTGATCTGGAATAATTTAGTTCAATTCCCTCATTTGATGGTTGAGAAAACAGAAACCTAGCAATGCGATGTGATTTGGTAGAGGGCACATATCTAGACAGCAGTGAAACCGAGTCTAGAAATTTTGTCTTTTATTCTTGTGTGGTGGGGGGTGGTGAGTGGGTGCAGGGGGCTGGGGATTGAACCTAGGACCTCATGCAGGCAAAGCACACCCTCTACCACTGAGCTGCACCCCAGCCGTTAGAAACCTTGTCTTCTCACTTCTACGATAATGTTTCACTATTATACTTACTTGGTGCTACAGTCTGAGAGCAATTGTACTTCGTTACCTTTAGCTCCTCTGAATCGCATCTCCCTTCCCAAGCCTGCCCCCTACCTCAAATCCAACTGTGTTTTCAAGAGAAAACACCAGGCATGGAGATCTAGGAGTCAGGAGGGTAAGATGAGCACCAGGATGCCTCCCTCCTTCTTCAGCTGGAAGAACATTCATTTTTCACTTCCTCCTTGACTGGAGTGGATACCCAGCACCTGAGAGAAGCTATAAAATATAAAACTCTATACAAACCTGATGGGTTATTATGATCTCATCTGCAGTTTCTGCAATGTGAAAATGATGTTCTTTCAAGCAACACATTTTAAAAAAACAATCCTAGCAATAAAACATGTTGAAGTTACCTTAAACGGAGGGTTAAAGGTATCAGTTAACATGTTTTCAGCTGCAAGTAACATAATAACAGAATAAACAGTAGCTAAAGCAGGAAGGGGTTTACTATCTCATAGAGTGAGAATATCAGGGTCAGGTAATTCAGGGTTGCTGGTGGGGAGTCTGGTGGGGTGCTTCCTGGGAACTGGCTGTTTCCTATGGTCATAAGATGGCTGCAGTAACTCCAAGGACAAATGGGTTAATCCTACCTTTCTATTTTTCATATTTCTGATGCTTTGACCTATGGTTGCCTGATGATCCTTGAGAAATGTTTCCTCTTTGGACTGGTCAATTCCTAGAGACAGTAAACTTATATCCTGGAGCATGCTTTTCTTATGCAAACCAATCCAGAACTTATGTCCCTAACCTTTTTTTTTTAACCAGACTATCACATTTTGGGCCATGATCCACCTGCCTTAGTCATACCTGGGTCAGCTACCAATCCCTCTGCTCCAGAGTCCACTGAAATTATTTCAGCTAGCCACCTCTAAACCTGCTTGCTTTGTCTCACTTGTTCCGTCATGCAGAAAGGTCTTTGCCCACCTTTTCCCTTGCTCTCTCCTGACCACTCTAGGGCTTCCCTTCCCTGGTGGCCCCTGCATGGTGTGGCATGTCCCCGCCTCTTGGAAATTGTTTCAAATTTTATTTTTTTTAAGAGAGAGGGACAGTGAGAGAGAGAGAGAGAAAGAGAGAATCAATTTTATTTAGTTTTTCACATGGCTTTCGTTGCTCCAAGACTTCATTGGGTACGTGGTGCTGGGTTTTGAACTCGCGTACTTGTGCATGCCAGGCAAGCGCATTAACCGATGATCCACCACTCCAGCCCCCTCAAACTATCTTTATAATGGCAACTGTCTTCTGATCTGTTAGCCTCACCCTAACCTGAAGGATAATAAAACAGTGAAATCCTCTCAAGAGGATGCCGCAGAACATGGACAGGCAGGGGAAGGGCCACCTTCCTTGAGCACAGTGGGAGGAGTGGAAGTCAGGGCTAAATCTGCTTCTTAAGACAATGGACCTGAAGGGACCTAGTGATACAGGAAGTTTTGACCAAAGCTTTAAGAGGGGAAAGGGGGGTCCTCTCAAGGAGAGAGAGATAGCATTGAGAAGGAAAGAGATCAGGCTGCTTCTGGGATAAGGTGAGGGATGAGCCTTCTATTGGATGTCTTTATCCAAGCCTTTATCCTTTTCTTAGTTCCCCACCTGGCATCAGCAGATCCATGCGAAGTCAGTGCTTTTTAGCAAAGTAGCTTCTGTAAGTGCTGGTGTAACTGGGGGCTCAGGCTTATCCAGATTTTGTAGTACTTTAAATGGGTCATGTGTCAGGCCTTGGGAATGCATCTGCCCTTTGTCCCAGTGGTGGTCCACATCTCCTGAGAATGCTGGGAAGGCAATCCACAGTCATAAATCCTAAAAGATCAAAATCGGGTTGATCTAATCAAGGTAAACTTTTTGGAATGCATGAGCTGTAGATCTAAAAATCCTAGATGGACTTGGAGTATGTGGTGCATGAAAGCCGGAAGGCAATAGAAGTAATGGAGAGAAAGGAAGCAAGTGAGATGTATCTTGCCATGGATGGAAAACAGGTGTATCTGATGCGAGCAGAGTGGTAACTTTGGCCAAGAAAGACGCTTTGAAGATCCTGATCTTTCTTGACTCTAAATCATTGTCTTTTGGAATGGAAGAAGACAGACATCTCATCAATTGAACCAACCTGGCTGCAAGGAGCAGTTGAGTCCATTCCCAATGGTTACAGATGCAACAAGACATCTGTGACAACGAACAGTGGGTCATAAAATCTATTTCTGCCTCCTGCCTATGACTCACTAGATGACTCAAGGTGAATCTCTACCCATCTCCAAGTCCAGTCCCCGTGCACTGAGAACAGAAGATTACATTGGTATTTGGGCAGGGCTGGCTGTCTCTATAGGGGCTGTGCAAAGACCACCAGCCTGCCTTCTCACTCCCTCTTCAGCCTTCCGGGTTCTTTTCTTCCCCTCCCACTTTCCAGCTTTATTTTCCTTTTTCTTCTTTTCCAAATAGTAGTGTTCCGAAGTAATCCGGGTATGTATCCTGGGGACAGCTCTGCAGGCTACCCCTGAGCTTCAGGGAGCAGGCCAGTGATTGCTTGCTATTAGCAACTCCCTTTGTAGGATAAATCGTGAACCCATGAACCCGAGTGCAGGCTCCTGTGGGCCCAGGCAGGTGAACCCGAGTGCAGGCTCCTGTGGGCCCAGGCAGATTTCCTTTCGTAGAGGGTCGGCCTGCATTCCCCTGGGGGTTTGAATGTTAATAGGCATCTCTCTCCAGGTGCCCTGCTCCGTTCTTTACAGCACACCAGCCCTGTTGGGGCCTTCCATTGGAATCCTACAGAGAGACTATTACTCTTCTCATTGTTTTCTTTACAAATTAGTTTCTGGCTTTAATGGCTGTAGTTGCTGAGCGGATTTAGAAAATTGGGGCGGAGGGCGGGGTGGGGTGAGCCAGAGAGCCCATTATAGGCATTTGGTTATTGGCTGCTTCTGGGCATACGGGGCTTGGGATTTAGGCAGAATTAACACTCACGGGTTTCTTGGGGAATTGGGGTGAGTCTTCTTTTCCCCTGAAAGGAATTGAATTTGTTGTGATTGCATGTTTAAGAAATTTAGAGACATTGTAGCAGTGGAATACAATAGATAGATTACAAAGATTCTCAATGGGATGTGGGGGTGTATGGTGTTGCTCAGTTGCTGGAAAGTTTGGAAGACTGGTGATTAGCATTACCTGAAGGCTTTTTTTTTAAAAAATTAATGCCACTGAGCATAAAAGGAAGGGTGGAGGACATCCAGAGATACCCTGGTACTAGGAATGTGGGTTCAGGTACATGCTGGGCGGGAGAACAGGGACAAACGTATGAATTGTACAGGGTTCCAGGAGGACAGGGCTGGGATGGAGTGGACGCTGGAGGGAGTCACAGGGTCTGTGAGATGATTGGTGGAAGCTACTAACCTGAGTGATTCATCTTTGGGTTTAGGATTTGTTAGTCATCTCTGCAGTAAGCCGAGACCAAGCATGCCCTTCAGGCTGGTAACTGCCTCTGAGTGGGAGTTCCCACAAGGCGCTGGAGCTTCAGGGTAGGACGAAGGAAGTAGACAGGATGAGCAACAAGAAAAACAGCTATTATTAAAGAGAAACCTGGGGATCAGAGAAAACTCACCAAGGAGATAGTGCCATTAGTCTCCCAATTCGGGTAGAAGCCCTTTTGGTTAACCAGGAGATGCTTTGTAATTAAAAAAGAAGAAAAAAGAAAGAAAGAAAGAAACAGGCCAGGGTCTGGAGCAGCACTGGCTTGGTAGTAGAGCACTTGCTGGGCATGTGTGAGGATCTGGGTTCAAAACCCAGCACCACATACACAACTGTCAGAGGAACAAAGAAAAAACAAAACAAAACCCCAGGCCAGTCCAGGAGGTAAGCGAATAGTCCTTTTGGTAATAAGGTTAAGGTAATTACTTCCCAAAAAGTAGGGTCAAAGTTGTGGTAACTGGAAGAATATGCACTCCTTACAAATCATAGACTATGGTTTTTGGAAGAAAATTTATTGTTGCTGCAGCAAGGGGTAAACTTTCAGTTCATTTACGGAAAAGCAGACTGCAGCATTTGTTGTGGGGAGAAGCTGAAATGGGGCTGAAGCACCCTCTGTCTGTTGGTCATCCCTCCCCAACCACATGAGCAAATCTCAGCAGGCCAGCAGAGCCCACTGACATTCACCCGAGGGACTGGCAGGGCCAAGAAGAGAGTGGCTGAGTCTTGCCTCATCCCATGGAAGGAGAACAGCCCCACAGGGGAAAGGCTTTGAGGGAGGACAGCGAAGGGGAAGAAGTGAGACGAAGAGGAGAGAGTTGCAGAGTGAGGAACACTCCCCCGGGGCCTTGCCTCCCCTAAGTGCATGTCACTGTAGCTGTCCTTTAGTGGAGGACCTACTCTGTTCTAAGCTCTTTTACATTGGTGCTCTCCTTTAAACCTCACAATAACACGAAGAATGCACTATTATTATCTATCTCTGTTTTGTAGATGAGGAAGGAAGGACTGAAAGTTCCCCGTGACTCACCTAAGTCATAGCCCTAGTGAATGGTGGCCCTGGGCCCTATCTCAGGCAGGGTGTCTCTAGTCAGGCTCTGGAACCCCAAACATCCTAGTCCAAAGAAGTGGAAACTAGATAGTCACAACCTTCCGTGCTTTTGCACTTTGTAGCTTTGGATACAGTTAGTAAGGAACTGCTTTGGGGCTGGAGCAGTGGCTCAGCGGTTACTGTGCTTGCCTTGTACACGCGAGTTCAAACCCCAGTACCACGTACACAACACAAAGTCTCGGAGTAACGAAGGCCATGTGAAAAACTGAATAAAGTTGATTCTCTCTTTATCTCTCTCTCACTGTTCTTCTCTCTTTATACAAACAAACAAAAGGAACTGCTTTAACTGCTAACCAGTCTGGTGAAGACAGCCAAACAGTGTCAACAAAGGAGGGGCCCACACTCCAGGGTCATCTGATTATCCACACAGAGCGGATGACCAAATGGCAGGAAATGGCTCTGCTTTTTGGACGATTGGAGGAGGGAGGGCCCTATCATGGATTATCAAGTTGGAGCTAACTGGGGAGAGTGACACTGTCTGCCACGTCATACGGAGGCTAGCAAGAGGCAGCTCTGACAGTGTCTCAGGACTCGGTAGAGCTGAATCCGCCTTAACACCCATTCGTCCTGTAAGTCACTGCTGCTCAGGCAACAGCATGTGACAGAAACAGTGGGACCAGGGCAGGCCTTCCAGAGAACAGCGTCAGGGATGCCTGGAGGAGGGTGGTTGTTTTAGTCAGTTTTTTCGCTGCTGTGACCGGAAGACCTGACAAGAACAGTTAGAGGAGGGAATGTTCATTTTGGAGCTCACAGTTCCAGAGGTCTCAGTTCATAGGTGACTCACTCCATTCTCTGGGGCTCAAGGTGAGACACAACATCGTGGTCATCGTGGTGGTAGGGTGTGGCAGAGGAAAGCTGCCCAGAACATCACATCAGGAAGCAGAGAGAGAGGCTCCGCTGGCCCTGTTACAAACCCCAAAGCCATGTCCCCAATGACCCACCTCCTCCAGCCACAACCGTCTTGCCTGCAGTTCCCAATCACTTAATCCCTGTCAAGGAATTAATTCACTGATTGGGTTGAGGCTCTCATAACCCACTCATTTCACCTCTAAACCTTCTTGCATTGTCTCACCCATGAGCTTTTGGGGGACACCTCACATCCAAACAGTGAAGGGCTCTCTGTTCATTCACTCATCAATCAATAAACATTTATTGAGCAAGAACTAAGAGCCAGGCATGGTGTAAGGATACAGGGCCTGGCTTTGGCCTTCAAGGTTTTAACAGTGTAGACACACAGGTAATCAATTACACCCAAGCAAGTGTGAAAAGAGGGAGCAAGCCCTGCATGTCAGCCCGTGGTGGGGTGAAGTCAGGAGTGACTCCTGACTCTTGAAAGCCAGGAGGACCGAGGCAGGCTGGGGTGGGGTTGGAGGCAGGGGAGGTGAACCTTCCCTGGTGGAACGAACAGCCTGGGTCAAGGCCTGCAGGTGAGACAACTTGGTGAACCTAGTTCACTGTCAGGAGAGACAAATCAAAGCAATGTCATGAAAGGGCCTGTGGACTTTGTCCTGGGGCAGTAGCAGGGCACCGAAGAATCTCAAGAACAGAAGCAGCGAGAACACACATATACTTAGGTCACTTTGGCTGAGGTGTGAAGGGTGGTTTGGAAGGAGACTAATTAGGGTACGACTGAAGTTCTTCAAGCAAGAAATGCTGTGCCTCCAAGGCTGTGTAGGATACCCCAAAGGAGACATCTGTATGTGTGGTTTGCAGCCAGGTTTCCACCGCCAGTGTGCAGGGATCAGGACACAATCCAAAAGTTCCAGGGTGGGCAGCTGTGTGGTTAAAAGCAGAATAGCTCCTACCTAGCCTGAGATGCCTTTGATGAGTTGGGGGAGTTGGAAGAAGGTTCTGGAAGAGACCAAAAATTCTAGCAGGTGTAGAAAGGTGTCAAATAGATAACCTTGTGCTAAAGCCTAAGCAGCTTATTATGCCAATCAACCGGTTAGGAAGAGCAGTGGATCCCAGGATGAGCATGACTGGCCTGTGGTGCTGGCTGGAGGGGAATCTGAGAGGCTTGGTGGTTTGGGGGAAATCCCAAGGATGGTAACCTCCTTGGTTCTTTATCAATTTTCTTATAACTTTATAATGTCTTTAGATTTGTCATTTTAAATGTCTCTTTTCTTTTCTGTAGAAGTTAAGCAGTAAGATCCTTAAAATGCAAACAGCTAAAACTTGTTTAGAGAAGGCTGATGGGGTGAGACCAAGGAGCCTGTCCTACTGGCTGGGAGAAAAGAGTCTGACAGAAGCTGGAGAGGCAAGAAAAGACCAAGAACAAAAGCAAGCAATCTGTGGGCCTAGGAAAGAGGGACTGTGGGTGTTTTGAAATACATCCACAACTTCTTTGACACCCTTCACAAGGCGGAGTCTAATTTTTATCCTCTCACTCATAGACCAGACCAAGTAACTTGCTTCTAATGACTGGAGCGTGGTGAAAGTGATAGTGTGTGACTTTTGAGGCTGGGGGGTAACACATTACCAGTTCTGTCTTGCTCTTTCTTAGAGGAAGCCAGCTGTGAGGAAGTGCAGGCAGCCCCGTGGAGAGACTTAGAAACCAAATTGCCACAACCATGTAAGGAGCCACTTTGGAAACAGACAACAGACCCTGAAACCTTCACAGGATTTTAGGTCCCAGCTTTCGAGACTCCGGAGTGTGATGCAGAAACAAGTCATTCCTGTTGGGTCTTGTGCAAATCTAGTTATTTACAAGAGGGAGGGACAGTAAGAGAGAGAGAGAGGGACAGAATCAATTTTGTTTAGCTTCTCATGTACCTTTTATTGTTCTAACACTTTGTTGTGTACATGGTCCTGGGGTTCGAATCTGCGTCATTGTGCATGCCAGGCAAACGCAATCCTGCTGAGCCACCACTCCAGCCTGGGTCTTGTGCAAAAAATTTATGACACAAAGAATTTTTTTAAAAATCAACTTTATTTAGTTTCTCATGTGGCTTTCTTGTTCAGACACATTGTTGTGTACATGGTGCTGGGGTTTGAACTTGCGTACTCACACATGCTGGGCAAGTGCCTTAACCGCTGAGCCACTGCGCCAGCCCTGACACAAAGAATTTGAGGTAGTAATTGTTATCTTTTTTTTTTTTAAGACAGAAAGACAGTGTGTGTGTGAGAGAGAGACAGAACCAATTTTTATTGAGTTTTTCACATGGCTTTAGTTGCTCTGACACTTAGTTGTGTACATGGGTGCTGGGTTTTGAACCCGTGTACTCGTGCATGCCGGGCAAGCCCGGTAACTGCAGAGCCACCGCTCCAGCCCCCAGTAATTGTTGTCTTAAGCTGCTTAGTCGTGCGGCAATTTGTAACATATTAGTAGATAATTCCATCGGAGATGGAATTGGATCTGGCCTGGGACTGAGAGTTGACTCTGACTGAAGTGGGAGGGAGCTTTTGTTCCTTTAGAGGAGCCCTTCCTATCTCAAAGAATCTACTTATTTACTTGCCCATCCATCCGTCCATCCAACATTTAAAGTCTAAGCTCCATGAGCACAAAGAACTCTTTCTGCCTTATTCATATTTATGTTCCTAATGTCTAGATGAATGACGGACACATAGTCAACACTCAATTTGTTAAAAATGACAGATTCTTAATTGTTACTCTTCTTGGGGAGTTCTCAATGTAATGGTACCAGACAAGAATATAAATAATTGGAAGTCAAAGGATGTTCTCATAGATATAGGTGGGTATCACAGAGGACAGAGGAAAGGTGTGTGACTCAGTCTTGCAAGGGTACAGTGGAGTTAGGAAAGGCTTGGTATCTGAACTGAGTTTTAAAGGTGAGTTGCCCAGGAAGTTGAGGCAGGGCTAACATCAGAACAGGTGGCATGAATAGAGAATGACAGATTTCTGGGTGTCTGGAATTGCTGAGACACTCTGTTTGAAGGTTATGTGGTGATCAGATGGCCCTGTCACAGGGAAACCTCGCAGCTTGGCTCAGGAGCAGTAGGAATATCATCATCAGGGTAGTTCTGGGTCTTCCTTTAAGGAAATTCAGGGTCTCTTTGTGTATCTCCATTCTGCCCCCCACCAGTTGGCTTGTTTTTAACCTTACTCACGCTTTCTCCACCTTGCCTTTTGGTTTCTCAACCTTTTGGTCTGCTTATACTTCAGTTCGTTTTGTCTGTTGGTTAGTACGTGGTCACCTTCAGGACTCAGTTCAAGCTTCATACAGTGGTGCACATCTGTAATCCCAGGTACTTGGGAGGCTGAGGCAGGAGGATCACAAGTTTGAGGCCAGCCTGAGAAATTTAGTGAGCCTGGTCTCAAAAATAAAAAATAAGGGGCTCAGCGGTTTTGGCACTTGCCTCGCATGTGCAGGTATGCAGGTTCATACTCCAGCACCACATACACAACAAAGTGTCTGAGCAATGAAAGCCAAAAATGAAAAAAGTAAAATTGATTCTCTCTCTCTCTCTCCCTCTCACTGTCCCTTTCTCTTTAAAAAATAAAAATAAAAAAGCTGGGGCTGTAGCTCAGTGATAGAGTACGCCTGAGTTCAGACTAAGTTTAAGAATCATCTCTTTTATGATAAGTTTTCCTTTTTGACCTGCCCCCGGTAAACTTCACCTATTCTTATAAATTTTTATAGTCCCATCCTTACATTGCATCCCATCAATTTCAATAACTACTGCAGATAGACTCATTCTCTTGAGCGAACCTGATTGATTGGTCTTCTCTAGTTAAGAGTTTGGCTTTCCTTGGGACAGATACCTGTCCTTGATCCAAGCAATGGTGGCACAGGGAGATGAGCTGGGGTCTGAGGTACATAGCAAGCCCATGGAACTCTGCCTCTTCGCAGACTGTGACGGCAGAGGAAATTCCCTGAGGGCTGAGAGCTGCTGTGTAGGGGATGTCTGCTGTGTGCTACTTTAACAGAATGCCACGGACTAGGCAGTTTATAAACAATAGAAGTTTATTTGGCTTGTGATTCTGGAGGATGAAAATTCCAAGATTGAGGGGCTGCACCTAGTGAAGGCCTCCTATGATGAGGGTGTTAATCCAGAGTCCTCCGAAACTACTCATCTCGCAAAGGTCCCATCCCCCAACACTGCTGAATTAGGGATTAAGTCTCTACCACTCCAAGACTTTGGAGAACTATTTGCATTAGTCAGTAGTCAGGGTTCTCTAGAGATACAGAATCAACAGGATATAGATATATATGGATGTATTAGCTTGGCTTACACAACCAGAGGCTGGATAGGTCTGCAGCTGGAGAGCTGGAGGAACCAGTAGTTGCGCAGTCCAGAAGGTTGGAGCCGCAAAACAAGGGATCAACGCTGTTTTCTAGACTGAAAGCCTAGAAACTCCCTGCGGAACCGCAGGGCAGAGTCTGCTTGGGAAGAGGGAAGGAGCTGGAGTCAGATGTCCTTAGAAGGTTGCAGCAAGAACCGGTTCAAGAAGAATCGGACTTGCATCTGCTGGGGGTTCCTTGTTCTCCCAGCTTTTATTCCATCCAAGCCTCCAATCGATTGAACGGTGCTGCCCGCACTTAAGGTGGGTCTCTGCTTCAGTTCGCTGTCCCACATGCCAATCATTCCTAGAAACGCCCTCATCGACACGCCCAGAAGACTCTCAATTTTAGGTGCCTCTTAATCTGATCGAGCCGACAATTCAGATTAACCATTGCACTGTTTCCTTGGCCCCCACCTCTGATTCCAGTTGCTGCAGCAGTGGGGGGTTCTGCGCAAGCTCAAGTTCACCACGCTTGGCAGGTTCCACGCCGAGCACACTCCACCTTCTGTCTCTGGACATCTCCAAGGCCACAGGAAAAGCTCCACTTAGGGAGGGAAGAGTGGTTCGTGTCCTCCAGGAAAACGTCTCGTGTGGAGGGGCTGGAGCTGGTGGATCAACGTTCTGGCCTCCTGTCTTTCAGGTGGACGGATCTAGAAGTGACACATAAGTATCTCACCGAGTCCATCCCCACCGCCTTGGGTAGTGGTGTCCCTTCCACAGCACGCATTGGTTTCTTTGTCTTTCTTTTTGCTCCTTCACCCTTGCTTTCCGAATCACTTCCGGAACCACGTGCATCCAAGTCTTGATCTCAGCCTTTGCTCTCAGGAGAACACAACTGAGAGTTATTCTGAAGCCAACAGGGAGTCCTTGAAGCATTTTTTTCTCTCTGCTAATAATCCTGTAATGAACTCTAGATACTCTGCTGAGTGGAGAGGACATATGTCATGGTCCCTGAACTTGAGGAGCTTGTAACCTCCTCCTCCTGCCGCAAACTCTTCCGTGTTTGCATTTCCATGATCTCATTTGGCCTTCTCAACAACCTTTGCAGGAAACCAGCGTCAACATCATTACCCCCCACCTTAGAGGAAAAAGCAGGAGACACAGGTCAAAATGGTTTACAAGGTCACACAGCTAGTGAGTGGCCTTCTGAGCAATTAAAATCTTCAACTGGGTATATGAATTATCTTAATTACTCCGAGAAAGTGGCGTTAAAAGCAACACATTTGCAATGATTTAATTATTCACTTGCCTTCATTATTTTTTTCTTTGCGTTCTCTGTTTCTGCTTAACTTTCCAAATATTGTACTGGCTTTTAATCAGTGCTATATAATTTCTTCTGTGAAACTAGGTCAATGTACAATGTGTTAACACAGCTTTTCCATTTACAGTTTAAACAAAATTTTAGTAAAATTTAAACTTAAAAGAAGGAGAAAAATAACCCCTTGAATGTCATTGTATAATTTTAAGCAGAACACCATGATTGGATTTGCATCTTAGAGTGATTAGTGGAGTTGAGGGCAGGGTGGAGGACAGCTGGAAGAACAGGATTCCACCTTCCTCTCTAAGTGGCTCTATCCTTCCCATGGCTTTAAATAACACCGCTATGCTTGGTGACTCACAAATTTCCATCTCCAGCCCCAACTTCTCTTCTGAGCTCCAGATTGACACATCTAGCCCCCTAATTGACATCTCTCCTCGGATACTTCCCAGGCACTCAAACTTAACTTGTCCAGAATGAACACTCTTGATTTCCACTCTTCCCCAGACTGCTTCTTTCTCAGTGTTTTCTCTCCTGGTAAGTGGCATCATCATACCCAGATAGTTAAGCTAGAATCCTGGAAGTTGTTCTCCATCCTTTCTCTCCCTCCTTCTGTATCCATTCAATTAACAAGTCTAGAACTTGTACCTCTTAAATATATCTCAGACCCATGTACTTCTCTCCATCCTGGCCACTTTCCCTGTCAGGCCACCAATATATCATCAGTCTGAATTATGGTTGTGTCCTCCTGAAGGGTTGGTCCCCCTCTCTCTCCCTCCCTCCTTCTCTTTCTTCTCTCTTCCCCCCCCCCCTCTCTCTTTCTTGGTACTAGGGATTGAACCCAGGAACACTCTACCACCGAGCTACATCCTCAGCCCTTATTTTTTCATTTTGAGACAGGGTCTTGCTAAGTTGCTGAGGCCCTCACTAGGTTGTGAAGGCTAGCCTTGAATTTTTGGTCCTCCTGCCTCAGCCTCCTGAGTCTACGGAATTACAGGTATGCACCACTACACCTGGTCTGGTAGACCTCTCTCCCTCCTTGGACTCTTGCTTCCTGTTGAGGCAGAAGTAGTGGTGGAGGGGGAATTTTCCTTTTCGTTGTCTTCACGTTCTCGGTTGGAGGCAGCACCATTAGGTGAACAGCCCTGGCCCCTCTCAGTGATCCAAGTGGTGAGTTTAGGACGTAGAAAGAGCATACAGGGGTCATTTACTTGTCTTCTTTCATGAGAATATTGAAATGTTCTTAAAGAATAAACCACACTTCAGCAGTGTTTAAAATCAGGAGAGCCTGTCACCATCATCAAATAAATTCCCCTGCCCACCCTGCCCAAATGATTGAGCTGCTCCCAGGCAAATTTGTATTCGTAGTTGTGAGTTGGAGCCTTGGAATCTATTCCTTACAAATGCTGCTCAATTGATTTTTTTTTTTAAAGAGAGAAGAAGAAGAGAGTTGGAAGGGTGGGGCTGAGAGAAAGATAAAGCAAGAATCAACTTTATTCATCTGGTTCTGGTTTCTCCAACACTCAGTTGTGTACGGGGGGTGCTGGGGTTCGAACCCAGGTCCCAGGCATGCCAAGCAAGCACTCTAACTGCGGAGCCACTACTCTAGCCTCTCCTCAATTGATTTTGATTGGCTACCAAAGAACAGTACATGACTGTACTTACCCGGGCCTAGATGTCAGAGGTCACTCATGTAACGTGGCCTTTTTTGTGGCCTTTTTGATGCAATCAAGAGATGTGATGTTTATCACAAGATATATGAAGCTGCTGTTGGCATAATCTAACATATCATTTTACAGTAAACTTCTTTTATTAAATACAAAGAGCACACTCTAAAATAATGATAAAAGCATAGCATAATAAATACATAAGCCAGGCACAGTCATCTGTCATCAAACCAGTAGTGCTCATCATCATTATCAAGTATTATGTAACTGCATGTGCCCTAGCGTCACATGACTGGCAGTCAGTTTTCACCAGCATCAACGTGTGAGTGACTAGTTGCACTATGACAATACCACGTCATTACACAATTTCCCAGCTCCTTTATAATCTTATGGGGCCACCATTATAGATGTGATCTGTTATTGACTGAAGTGTCGTTCTTGTTGACTAATGAGTTGTCTGCAAGGATGAAAATCAGGGCAGCTTGTGGGGCTCAGACATTTGTGGGTCCTTCCTCTAGAAAGGGGTCATTTTTATTGTGATCCACCAAAGAATAGCAAAAACCTTGAAACCTTTCAGTCATTCCCAACTTTTGGAGGTTAAAAAAGTCCATATAAGGCTGGAGTGGTGGCTCAGCAGTTGGAGCTCTTGCCTGGTTTAAATCCCAGCATCACGTACACAACTAAATTTTGGGGAAACAAAGTCCAGATGAAAAAAATAAATAAAATTGATTCTCTCTCTCTCTCATTTTTTTTTAAGTCCATATAGCCAGATATGGTGGCACACACCTGTAATCCTAGTGACTCAGGAAGATCACAAGTTTGAGGCCAGCCTCAGCAACTTAGTGAGACCAGTCTCAAAATAAAAAATAAATGTAGCTCGGTGGTATATCACCCCTGGATTCAATTCCCAGTTCAAAAAAAAAAAATCCATACTACATGAATTATCACCATACTAACACAATCCCAAGGGCTGACTGTATATAGTGCATGTATGGGCAGGATGAGCCTTATTTCAACTGTAATGCTTAGTTTTAAAGTCTTTTTTTTTTTTTAAGAGAGAAGGACAGTGTGTATGTGTGTGAGAGAGACAGAGAGAATCAATTTTTATTGAGTTTTTCACATGGCTTTAGTTGCTCTGACACTTAGTTGTTTATATGGGTGCTGGGGTTTGAACTCGTGTACTCACGCATGCCAGACAATCACCGAAACTGCAGAGCTACCGCTCCAGCCCCTAAAGTCTTAAATATTGATAAACTGTAGGCCTAAATGATCATGCCACACAATAGCCACAACAAACTAAACTGATCATTATAATGCTAAATAAACATGAAGCCAAATTTACAGTAATTTGTAGTTAATGTAATTGCTAATTAACAACCAATGTAATTAAGTCACCAAAACCCACAGTCAGTTCAAAGCAGCACTGATGGTGCACTGACCACAAAGTGCCATTATTCCCAACTGCAGGAGCGTAGCTCCTGGGGAGTCCCGTGCTGGGAGAGTCGCTGGTCATCTCACCTCATCATGGCCTTGTGTAGACGGCCTCCTCAGCACAATGCCAAATTAGAGTTCTCAGGACATTCAAGACAATCACATCCATCTGGGTATTCTGATTTTCAGTAACTCCTAATGACTGTTTAGCTGATTAGCAGAAAACAGACCTTTGTAACGTGCAGAAAGTGTATGGCATTAGGTATAAAAATCACTTGCACATAAGGACTTGTATTTCAAGGCCGTTTGCGGCTCACCAGTGAGCTGCTGTAGCAGGTTGGAAGTCTGGAAATATTCCATGAAAACAACTGAGAAATAACAGCTCATCTTCCTTGTGTGGAAATTTCCAATTCCTAAGGCAAAGATTCTGATGGCCCCAGCCTAGGCCACATGTCTACTCTGGACCAGTCATCCATGGGGTTGAGTGGTGAGGGAGAGAAGAGTCAAGGCCTCTTTTGTTTGCTGGGAATGTCCTGGAAATGAAGGGACTCCGCAGATGAAAAAATGACAATACATGCTATGTCAAGGTCATAACACAAGGTCATAACACACCTTGGAAATCCAGAGGGACCGGGAATCTCTAATTTATCTCTAGCCTTGGGGAAGCTGTAAGAAATATCTAGATTCAGTTCATTCCAAGGCAACAACATAAACAATACCTCTAGGAAACATTTGGTCTTTCTGTGTAGAAATATCCTGTCTTCCAGCTTCCTGAGCCTTCTGACCACATTCTCCACCCCTCTACCCACCTTGGAATCATGTGCTGGTCTCTCAGTTTCCTGGGGTCTTCAGGGCTCTCTCATCTCTAGTTCCTGTCACTGCTGCACTGCCAAAGCTGGCAGCGAGAGGCATTTGTGATCTGGTCCTTCTCAGCCTGGCCTGGGCCCTAAGTTACTCCCTGGCCAACTTCAGAGCTCCTGGCTGGGTGGAGAGCCTACTGAGTTTCTGCTGTGTCCTCTGTCTGGCTCCCCTACCCCACTTCTGCTCATGATGTTCTCTTTGCTGGAACTCCAGGGAGGCTCTGGAGCTAAGAGAAGTACAGACAAGCAAATTAGACCCCATTTCTGCCTGACTGGCTGACATCTATGTTTTGCCGCTTGAGGTCTCTATGTCTTTGGTACTTTCATTTTCTGGTTATTTCAGAAGCTCAGTGCCAACAATATGTGTGGTGGGAGTTTGTGGGGTGGTGTGTGTAAGTGTATGTGGGATGTGGCATATGTGTGGTTATGTGTGACATATGGCATGTGTGTGGTATAGCATGTATACGTGAGGTACAGAGTATACATGTGGCGTGTACTGTGTGTGGTATGGTACGTGGTGTGTGTATGGTGTGGCATGTGTATGTGTGCTGTGTGTGTGGTGTGTATGGTATGTGTGCTGTGTGTGTGGTGTGATGTGGTGTGGTGTAGAATTTGTACAAAGGGGAGAGTTTTCTCTTCTCGTTTTTTTTTTCTCACCTCCTTCCCCCACACTCTCAGGACTGAAAGGAAAGATTCCTTACTTTGGTCACAGTCCCCGTCTACCATAGAGAAGCTTCCTGGTTGCATTGGTCCTCTAAGAGCTGGTTCTTGATACACCAAAGGAATTTTGAAGAAGCTGTACACATTGAATACCTTGATCTAGACTCTTCCTAGCTACTTCAATTATTATAGTGCTTGGCATCTAAAAAAAAAATCTCAGTGAATATTTGTTGAACATATATATGCTTTATGTGAATTAGCTTGTTGAAGTCTCATAATAGTCCCCTAAGGTAGGTATTCTTATTATTCCCATTTTACAGATAAGGAGACTAAGTCACAGAGAAATTCAGTAATACAACCAAGGACACCCAACTGATAAACTGCAAGATCAAGATTAGGCCCAGATACTGTGCCTCTGAATCTGTCCTTTCAGCCATTTGGCAATTTTATCACTCTCAAGATAATAGCCTGGATCTAAAGATTAGTGTCTTGCTGAGAAATCTCATTTTAAATGTCAATAGCAGAATATTAACTTATTTTTTTTGCATTATTCTGTAACAATTTAATCTCTCTCTAGGCAGATGGATGCTCGGGACCAACCAAGGGAAAAGGTCCTATCCTCTGAAAGTCAAAAGAGAAAAGCACATTAATAATTTTTCCAAACATTACCCTCTTTACAGTAATAACAGTAAAAACAATAATAATGACATAGAAGCATAAAAATAGGAATGTGACAGGGACAAATGTGTATGATGCCATCTAGGTCCTGTTCTGGGAGGGGTGTTCTAAGCCAAGCAGACTTGTCCCTAAGATCTCACACAAGCTATTTCCAATGCCCTCAAGTGATTCAGCTGAGGGCTGTGTGGCAGGATGCAAGGGTCCCCAAGAGCTGATGGGATTTTCTGCTCACTGAGGGGCTTTCTGGCTATGTGGCCTCTCAAATTTCTTACCTACAGGGAGGAGATGCCCTAGTTAGATGCACTGAAGACTCTGGCCTATTTGACGTTTATGATTTCTTTTTCTTTTAATTAGGAAATTTATTTGTTGAACAAACAAGCTTCTAATGAAATAATATAATATATATACATATATATATATAAATTCTGAAAATTAGATTTACCCCCAAGAGTCACCCCCAATTACCCTCGCTTATCCATTCCCCCCCCTTCCCAAAACATCTCTACGAATGCCTTAGGTTGTATGTCATTACACGTCATTCAGATTTAAATCATGAGAATTGACCTCCTTTCTCAATGGCCACGGTCTATCTCCAGTCTCCACAGATGAGTGAAGACATTCCACCCTTGGTTCTCTGGGTTATGCTGATTTCACTCAGCATGATTTCTTCCATAGCCATCCATTTACCTTCAAAGGCTGCAATATCATTGTTTCTAAATGCTGAGTAAAACTCCATGGTATATATGTAGCACAGTTTTTGGATCCATTCATCCAGTGAGGGACATCTGGTTTGGTTCCATAATTTAGCTATTGTAAATTGAACTGCTATGAACATAGATATTGCTGTGTCACTGTAGTGTGCTGATTCTAAATTCCCTGGAAAAATACTCAGGAGAGGAATAACAGGATCATAATGTGGGTTCATCTGGTTATGATTTCTGTGGGAACTAAACAGATGGGTGTCCCTAGCTAGGTAACATGAACTACTCCTGAGAAAGATCCCCTATTTGGTTCTGAAAGAGCTCAGTTTCTGACCCAACAAGGACCACAGACAAGCACCCTCTCAGGGACACACCTGCGCAGCCAGGCATTGCCAGGGTCAGGACCTTATTGGAGAATAGGAGCTAGACAGCACAGGTGAAGGCCAGAGGGGGTGAGGTGGCATGGAGAGAGAGTGAATTTGAAGATATGTCATTGAGTAGGCCGTGTGTTGGTTGCTTGGTCATGTGTGATGGCTTGAGAAGCCATTTGACCTGCGTGTCAGAACTGTATCTGGAAGAAAGACAAAGAAAGTATTTATTTATCAGTTCCCATCCCTCTTTGGTCAGAGATTTGTCCCTCCACAAATTGGCCAAGGTGAACTTCCCAGCATTTCCAGGTTTCCCTCCATGTAGGCAGGAAGCCCTGGTGTGTGAGGGAAGCCGTGCTGAGGAGATGTGAAGAGGTGTATGCATGAGGTGGTCTTGGTCCAGGACAGACCCACTGCTGCACAGGCAGGTAAGGCCAGGAGGGTCTGAAGGGATGGAAAGGAGGTCCGTATGCAAAACCCACTTTCTTCAAACAGCGCAACAACCAGCAGAGTGAGCTGGTAGCTCATTTCAACCCTGAGAGCACGTTAGCATCCTCTCCCTAACGGTGAGGACCTGAGGAGATGGGGCCCTGGTCTCTAAGGTTCCTTTCGATTCTGATATTCTGCACTGAATAAAACTTCCAGATGTGACCTGAGGAGAGGGGATGGGTGAGATCCAAGACAGGCAGGCAGGAGACTCGCCAGTGGAAGGCGAGACTGGGAGCAAAGTGAAGGAGATGGGGCAGATGCAGATGCGGAAGGCTCCTGGGATACCAGGACAACAAAAACCCAGTTTGAGTAGAACATTAGGTGATTTGGGGATCGAGAGGAGGTGCCAGCCTTTAAAGGTCAGTTGGCTACTTCAAAACCAGATGTGTGGTTTTGTTGATGGAAAGAATGGACAGAAGACTGGGCTCTGATCCCATTTCTGCCACTGGAAAAGCTATGTGACCTCAGACACATCATCAGTCGGCCCAGGTTCTGGTTCTTCATCAGTAAAGTGAAGGAGGTGTGCAGGGCTCTTGGAGGTTCGGGTGCTTCCTCACAGCAGGACGAGAAGGACGGAAGAACTTCACTAGGTACAACTAGTGATTGGCAGCTGACCCCCAATGCAGGGTGGTCACAGCCTTTCTACCCTCTCAGAACAAGGCAGGGGTATCTTTATTGATGAGGCAGGTTCTAAACTTCCTGTGACATAAGATCTTACAGATAGTAGAGCTCTTTGGGGGCACTTCATTGAGTAAGAGCGGACACCAGGAAGATGAGTCTGGGGTTAGCTGGGCCCAACTATCTGGCGGGGGTCCATGGTCTGGGATCTATTCCACGGAGGAGGACTTATTTATACAAGCAAGGCAGGTCTCCAGGCAGTTCTTCCAGGTGACCATTGTGGCAGCAATGCTACCTGACCACTGAGGTTGCAAGCTTTCCTTCCACCTTGTCAGAATGCGGTTGGTTAGCCAGACATCAGAGTCCTCAAAGTTCTCTCTAGCTGAGCCCAAAGGATTAGGTTTGGTCAAAACAGTGGAAATAGAAATGATGTGTGTCATTTCTGAGCTGAAGAGATTAGTTATCATTTGTGTCTTTCTCCATCGCAGTCTTGGAGGGTATATGTTCAAGACAGTGGCATGGCATTACAAGACAGAAGATCTTGTTTGAAGGGGAGTTGCTCAGGAGCATTCTCTTTAGACTTTGTTTGTTTGTTTGTTTTAAAGAGAGAGGGACAGTGAGAGAGAGAGAAGAGAAAATCAATTTTATTTAGATTTTCATGTGGCCTTTGTTGCTCTGACACATTGTTGTGTACGTGGTGCTGGGATTCGAACCTACATCCTTGTGCATGCCAATTCAGTGCCATAACCATTGAGCCACTGCTCCAGCCTGCTCTTTAGACTTTTCATGAGCAAGAAATACACTTGTTTTGTGTTAAGCTAATCATATTATGGGGCTGTTGTCATGACAATTAGATTGTCTAGCAAAGCTATCCTAGAAACTTCTAGTGAGCCCCAAAACAGAATCTCAGTTATTTGGGGATCTGCAACTTAGGGATTCTAAAGATGAGCCCAAATATCTTGGATGATATTTATCCTAATGTGTTTATGGGATGCCTACCACATGCCAGATCTTCTTAGTTCTGCGGGTGCAATGTTAGGATTATAGGGTTCAGTCTTTTGAGGCTTCCACGACAGCAGAGAGAGACATCAGACTACTTTGTAGTGTGGAAGTGTAGCTTACTTTTGGTTTTCTTCTGCCCATTCAAATTGTATTCAATGGGGGCCATCTGTTCCCATGGTGGACAGGTGGGTGGATCCCATGGTTGCTTTGCTCATTCCCAGGTGATAGATAATCCTTTGGCCACTTTAGGTTGGAAACAGCCTCCATTTAAAAATTGGAATGTCTGGTGGAAGATGACCAGGTGCCTCAATTTTACCCAAAGGGTGAATTAGCATATTTGAGTTATGGCCTGAAGTTGATGGCTTCCTGACTCCTGGAACAGGATGCAGCCAGCTTTGGCTTTCTCTTGTTTCGTCTCCTCCCCGCCCTTCTCTCTTCCTGGCTGGTTAAATATGTGTGCATGTGGTGGTAAGGAAATTGGGGACTTCCTAATAGACTGGGGAGTCTTGTATTCTCTATGCCTGCAGGTGCTTCAAGCTTGCTTTCATTTTGGCTCAGGTATGCATCTGAACTCTGAGCATTTATTCATTCCTCTTCCTTGACCTCTGGAAAGAGTGGGCCTTCACTTTCAGCTTCTCATTCTTTTTTGCATTGTAATTTTAGGGGCCCACATTGGGCAGAACCCAAGATAACCCTTCTCTGATTTTTCTTAAATGTCCAGGCTATGGTTTGAACCTGTCCTCCAAAACTGTTATATTGGAAATTCAAACCCCAATGCAATAGTGTTGAGAAGGGGAGGCTTTTAGGTCACGAGGCTGCCATAAAAGGACTTGTGTATGTGGCCACTCTTGCTTCTGTTCTTCTGCCATGTGAGAAATACTATTCTCCCCTCCAGAGGATGCAGTGTTCAAGGTGCCATCTTGGGAGCAAAGCCTGGGCCCCTCACCAGACACCAGAACCTGCTGGCACCTTGATTTTGGACTTCCCAGTCTCTATCACTTTGAGAAGTTAATTTTTGTTCCTTATAAATTGCCTCACCTCAGATAATCTGATATAATAAAACAAAATGGACTAAGACAGTCTACATGTGTCCACAAGAAATACTCAAATAGCTCTTAGCACAAGAGGTTCTGGAGTGAAACTAGTACAAGGGCCTCTCTTCCATTTCCCAGCCTACCAGCTTTAGTTTTCTCAGGTGAGACTTAGGTATATGCCTGATATCTGACACCCCTCTCCCATCTCACCAACCCAAGAGAACACACAGTAAAATCTCTCTCCAGGCTTGAAGGAGGTAGCATTCCCTGTTTCCTCACTTCTCCTCCAAGACAGCAACAACTCCTTCCAGAGAAATCCTCTATGGTTCCTTCTTCTTCATTCTTTGAGCTCTTTTGTTTGCTTTTGGTGGTGCTGGGGATGGAACCTAGGGCCTCCCTCATACTAAGCAAGTGCTCCCACTGAGGTACATCCCCAACCCCTCTTAACTCTTTTTGTTTGTTTGTTTGTTTGTTTGTTTTAATCTGGCTAAAGTTTCCAAGAATCATGGAAAGATTCTTGACAATGTCCTTTGAAATTTTGCTTATGGTTATCTACTTTGAAATTTCACATTTTGGTGGAAAACTTCTATTTTAGCATCCTGGCAAACAGATAAACAAATAAAAAGAATTTCAGATAGAAATAAACTCCATGAAGAAATAAAAATAGCCAGGTTCAGTGGCACACGCCTGTCGCCCCACCAAATCAGGAGGCTGATGCAGAAGGGCTACAAGTTCAAAGCCAGCCTTAGTAACTTAGTGAGTCTCTAAGCAACCTAGGGCGACCTTGACTGAAAGTAAAAAACAAAAAGGGCTGGGGATGTGGCTCAGTGGTTAAGTACCTCTAGGTTCAATCCCTGGTTTCCTACTCCTGCCTCCCTGCCCAAAAAAAGAGAATCTAGCTGTTGTGTGTGTAGATTAGATTGGAAGGGTCTCATGTTATAAATAAAATACAAACTTCGAACCCAGTTTCTCCTACTACATGCTCCCAACACAAATCACTTCTGTGTCCTCAGATGTGCAGGCATTTCTCCCCACTGGCAAGTGAAAAAGCAGTTTTGCAGCAGACACCAGCTGGATCCCCTTTAATCCAATCGAATTCCAATATGATTGACCTGGTGATAGCAGCATAGCAGCATATCTCATTGCTTGGGGGCTCAGTCCCCAAGACTGTTCCCACTTGAGATGCTGGGTTGCAAGTCCAGATCTCTGGAACCAATCAAGTACAAATTGGGGTTCCCATGACCCCTTCTTTGGGTTGATTAATTTGCTAGAGTGGCTTGCAGAACTCAGGGAAACACTTATGTTTACTGGTTTATTATAGAAAGTATTTTATTTTTATATTAAGAGAGGGACAGTGAGAGAAAGAGAGAATCAATTTTATTTAGTTTTTCATGTGGCTTTAATTGCTCCAACACTTTGCTGTGTACGTGGTGCTGGGGTTTGAACTCGCATCCTTGCACATGCCAGGCAAGTGCCGATACCACTGAGCCACTGCTCCTGCACCTATAGAAAATATTTTAAAGGATACAAATAAATAGCCAGATGAAGAGATACACGGGCGAGGTCTGGTATGAAACGAATTTGGTCCCCATGGAATTGGTGTGTGCCAGCTTCCCAGCACGTGACCAGTTCTTGTTCCCTTCCCTGTAACCTTCCATGTGTGGAGCTGTCCAGAAGATCTCTGAATCCTGTCCTTTGTGTTTTTATGAAGACTTGGTGGCACAGGCATGACTGACACATGAACATCTACGTGTAAAGGTGATTGGACAAAAGAGCATGGTCTAACGTGCTAGGCTTGATGCCGGTGATGTGGCTGTCGGGTTTGTGTCCTCTCAACAAGGCAAGCGTAGTAGACAAATTTTATTATAGAAAGTAAAGTACAGGGAAAAGAGCAGACTTCTCCCAGAGTGGGGGAAGGGGATAGAGCCCATGAGGCAGTGAGCTTTGCCCCTTTTGTATGACGTCCTCTCCTGGATTGGTCACTGCTTCCCTGCTCCTGTACCTAGGACACAGGTGCAGGGAATTCTGGTCCAGTCTTTGATCTGTGCCTTAGGCGCCAATAGAAAGAATGTGGTTCCTTCCTTAACAGCAGGGAGTGTCTGCATCTGGGCCTATCTTGTCAGACCCTTATGAGCATTGGGGGATATCTTTGCCTTCTCAGGAAAGATGATCTCCTTAGCAACCCACTTTGCTCTGCCTACACTGAACTCCCTAACTTTTTCTGCCTCAGGCTGAGGGGAACCCAGCAAGGCCTGTCTATGCAGTATCCCTTCCTCCCGGGGAATGGAGCAGGACTCCATCTGAAAAGTGTGGGGTGGGTGGGATCTTGTGATCTACTATTAGAGAATTTTTTATGACCAGCTCCAATACAAAAAGACAGGGGAAATTAGAGTTCCTATAACTTACTTTGAGGAAGAAAAATTCTAGTTTTGTGGCCAGCCGTGGGGGATAAAAATGAGTAGGAGAAGGTCAGAGAAAGAGGCTCTGCTTTCTGAGCCTGCTTCTGTGGCCTAAAGCACCCCTACATTATATATTTTTAAAAGTCTTTCACCTTTATCACTCTGAGGCTGTTCTGAAGCTACTTTAGGAACAAAGGACCAAAGGTGACATACTTTAACAAAACATGTACTTATTGTTCTAGTCGTTTAAGAAATAATAGGGCTATGGGAATTATGAGACAGGAATTATATATCTGTCATGATTTTACAGGGGACAGTGGTAGAGGCAAAGAGTCCAGTAAGGAGGCCTTTGGTAATCCAAAGAGAGGAAAGAGGCCATGATGACTTCGAGTGGCAGGAGAGGTGCTGGAGATGGAAACAGAGCTTCCAGAGACAGGGCCGACAGAGCTTGCAGCCTGGATGTGAGGGACAACTCAGGCAAGGCTTACTAGGAAAGTGGCTCTGGGGATAGTGTAGGGGCCCATTTTTCCATACCAGGGTTTATATTCTCAAATTAATTCCCCCACCCTCCTCCAGATTTGGGATGGGAAAGCGTGGAATGAAGCCTCTTCAAATTATTTATGTCTGAAGTCAAATTTATGTTCTAGGAATTAGGGCTATGCTGAGTTCACATTAGCAGTGCAACTGGGAGAAACTAAGGCAGGGGGAATTAGGCAACTGGCTAAGAAGTTCAGAGTAGCTGGAAACTTGAATCCAAGGGCACTCTACTCCTGAGCTATATGTGCAGTCCTTCTTAATTTTATTTTGAGATGTGGCTCACTAAGTTGTCCAGGATGGTCTTGAACTTGCTATCCTCCTGCCTATGTCTACCTGGTTGCTGGAATTACAGGTGTGGGCTGCGATGTCTGGCAAAATTCTGCAATTTTACAAGGCGATTGATTGTGTTAGTTAGCTTTCCATTACCATAATAAAATACCAGTAATAGTCAACTTAAAAGCAGGAAAAGGGGGCAATTACGACGCTTGCCTGCCATGCATGTACGCGAGTTCAAACCCCAGCACCACATACACAATGACGTCTCAGAGCAACGAAGGCCACATGAAACACTAAAAAAAGAAAAAAAAAATTCTTTCTTTCTATCACTGTCCTTCTCTCTCTCTCAAAAAAAAAAAAAAAAAAAAGGTTATTTTGGCTCACAGTTTCAGAGGATTTAGTCCATGGTCACTTTGTGGGCCTGTGTTGCACAGATCATGGCAGGAGCACATGTTGGAGGAGGCCTGTTTCACCTCATGGTGGACAGAAAGCAAAGAGGAATAGAAGGGGACTGAGGTCCCCATATTCCCTTCAAGGGCTTGTCCCCAGTGGTCTACCACCTCCTGAAGGTTCTGCCATCTCCCAGTAGCACCATGGTCTGGGAACCACACCTTCCATGCATGGGCATTTGGGGACATTAAAGATTTAAAGCATAGCAGCAGACAAATGGAAGAAAGTATTTCACATTAAAAATTGTCGTTTTCAGTATTCAGGTAAGATTTCTGGTTCCTGGAATGGATTGTTTTTCTGTACTAGGTCATAGCCTAGTGCATTTCAGCAGGAGGGCCCAGAAACACAGATCTTAAATTTACTCTGTTAGATCAATTATGCAAGCACATGTTTAGCTGCAGAACCACTATGTCAGCGTTTAGGGAGCTTTAACTCAGCCACAAATACTGGACCCAACAAAGGAACTGCTGCCTGCCCGAGTCCGTCAACAGGCAAAGCTGTTTGTTGGTAGCTATTTGCTTTCATTCTTTTCCTTTCTGAACAACTGGTCATACAAATGCAGATGTGCATGTGTCTGTGGATCTGTGAAAGGCTTGTGGGTTTCTTGGATATAACCTTATTTAATGAAGTTAGGTTTTTGTTGTTGTTGTTTTGTCCCCCCCCCAACCAGGTGTGAAACTTTTTTTTCTAACATATTCCAATGTCTTGGTATTAACATAACAATAAAACAAAAACAGTAGCAACAATGCTCTTTTTCATCATCAAGAGAGGAGGCACAGAGTGGTGCTTGATATCCCGCTGGGACAGTGCCCTGTGAGGTTGACCCCTTCTGTATTTATTCTATTATCCGTCCTGAACCTTGATTTCGTCCCTGTTTGGCCTACCTTGTCACGCTGTTCTCTAGAAAATCAGGTCACCCTGTACCTACCTTTTCCCTGGTTGCTGATTTTTAGCTGCTCACTGAGCTCCTTGTGTGTTTTCCTTGCTCAGTAGAGCCATGTGCACCACCATTAGGGAACATCATAAATCATCACTTAAGGACCGTAATATCCACTCTAATGGTTGAAACACAAAGTCACCAAGTGGCAGTTACAAGCTCCTGGAATAGGTCCCTTACTGTCTTAACAGCTTCAGTGTCTTCTGAGTTGAGGTCTCAGGTCTCACTACTCATAGCACATTTTCCTTTAGAACATATTCATTCTCATGCTTTCTCTGCTACCAGAGATTGGCACCTGCTCTCTGGCTATGGGATTTCCCCAGCAGGAACCAACACAAGCCAGACAAGTCACTAGTTTACTTGAAGTACATCACCTTCTTAGGTAAATAAGAATAACATCATTCCTTTCCTTCTTTCTTGACATTGTGCCAGGAATAGGAAGATTTTGTGTGGGGTTCACTGGGATGATCCAGTGAGAAATGACTCATGAATAACCTTTACAAAATAGAAGCCCCTATACAAAAGCTAGTAATCATTGTGATGACCAAGTGCCTACCTGGAGTTGCAGGTGTGTGTATGTGTGTGTATCTCAACAGGTAAATATTCCTTTTTTATTCAACACAATACTGTGTGTGTGTCAAGAAGAACGATAATAATAATAATAAAAAAGGCGGTTCCTGTCTTTAAGGAACTTGAAGTTCCTGTGGTGTATGCAGACAAGATAATGCTGGGGGCTTGCAGAGAAGTGGGTGGAGTCAAGAGATATTTGGGAGATAAAGTCAATAAAGTCTGGTGTTTATTTAGATGGGAATGGAGTAGAAGAAGCAGTTCAGGGTAGCAACCTCATTTCTACTTAGAGAATTATATGGATGGTGGTACCATTTACTGAGATGAGATTCATGGAACAGGGAGAGGTTGGGGTATGGAAAGATGAGAGTTTCAGTTTGGGTTGTGACTATTTTAAGGATTATGGATCATCCTATGATATATATTATATATATCACTTGGACATTCTGCTATTTACGTTTTATGATACTTGGCTGCTCATAACTCCAGGAAGGGACAGAATTACAGGCTGCATGGTTCCCATGTGACTATTGGTGCTAACTAGACATGGGATAGATGTCAGAAATAAGGGCAACAATGCACAGGTCTACCAGTAATTTTTCATGTGTGGTCAGATACAAACAAAGGAGTTATGCTGATCAGGTTCTGTCTCTGGAGAGTTTCAACCAACCAACTCACCGATTTCCAGTTGGTAGAAGACGTTGGCTGGGAAGGTCTTATAGACTGGACTGTGGTGACCATTGAATCCAGGTGTAAATTGTTGAGAGGACAGCAGATTGGCCCCATTGTCCTCCCAAAGGGCCTGAGAAGAAAAGAGGATGAAGCAGACAGAGATTGATGAAGAACTAGAAGACCATGGTCTTACCACCTCTGTTTCTCTAATGGGGAAAGACACCCAGAGAAGGAGAAAGAGAAGGTGCCTAGTTTATGTTCCAATTTCAGTTCCAGTGTCCTTGAGCCTGGCTCTCCTTGTGAATTCTTTCTTTCTCTCTCTCTCTCTCTCTCTACACACACACACACACACACACACACACACACACACACACACATCGAGATATTAAATATACTTTTAAACTTTAATTCTTTAAGGTCTTTGAGTATAAAACCAGAAAGACTGTAACTTAAAATAGAAACTGGTACCAGGAGTGGGGTTTCAGGTGGCTTCTGCTTTAAATTGCAGTTCTAACTGTGGGATCATTGAAATGAGCTATAATAGGACAGGAAGTTTGCAGTCTGTGATTTTTTTTGTGTGGAAAAACAACTAATTGTCACCAGCAATTCCTTGAGACCCAGGCCACATGCATTCCAAAAGCTTTGGGAAGCGTGATGGGTGAATTATAAGGAGAATAAAGTGTACATATTGTTCATTATTTATTTACCTTAGATAAAGGCCAGCTGCAAAGGAACAGTTTTCTATTAGAATGCCTGTCCGTCAGTAAACAAGAAAATCAGGATGATTATATAATTCTGGTGCAGGAAGCCCATTTTGCCTGTAGCTGGAGCTGTCTGATTACTTAGAGTCAAGTTCAGAAACTAATGGTCCTTGCCAAACTGTGGTCTAGTCCTCATTTTCTGTCTCATTGAGTTTCTGGTGCCAAAGCTAAAGCTCTGATTGACAAAGATGGATATCCAGGCCATAGGGAAAGGACTATTTGGGCAGAGAAGTTGCTGGGGAACATGACACCCCCACAAGCTCCTTCAAAGCATTTTTTCCTTCCCATTTGAATCAGAAGATCCCTTCCTACTGAGAGGCAAGCCTCGCTTCTAGGGTTGCTATACAGATAAGGAAAGACATATTAGGAATGACATACCTAGTGCTTTTGGCTACATCCCTTCGGTACAATATGGTATTAGCCAGTAAGAGAAGGACAGTTTGAAGAAGCTAATCCTGGATTCTAAACAACAGAAAAATTATGGGTCTCATCCTCACCATTCAATTCAAGTATTAAAAATAGGCAGCCTCCCGAGGACGTTAGCCTTACATTGCCAGCCAGGGCGCTTTGTAGTTTCAGAATTTGATAGGTACTTGGACAAGGAAGCTATGCCATGGCTCTTATCCTAGAGATCTTTTCTGTTCTCTATTTTTCTAAGTAAATGATTGTTTTCTTTTGTCCCTCTGTTTTTGCCATACTGTTGGATGTTGGGGACATGACCAAGGTTGAACTTACTATTCAGTAAACAGGTTGTATGAAGATGAGAACTCCGCTTCTCAGGCTCTTACAGGGGCTGGAGCGGTGGCTCGGTGGTTATGGCGCTTGCCTGGCATGCGCGAGTACATGGGTTCAAACCCCAGGATCCACGTACACAACTAAGTGTCGGAGCAACGAAAGCCATGTGAAAAACTCAATAAAAATTGATTCTCTCTCTCTCTTTCTCTCTCTCTCACTGTCCTTCTCTCTTTAAAAAAAAAAAAAGAAAAGGCTCTTACAGAACTGAAAAAGGAATGGGCTAATTAGAATGTCACGGATGCTGCAGCAAGCCAAGGGACTTTGAGATAATCTCATGACACTTGCTGCCTCTGAATGAGGAGCAGATATGACTTCATGTTGTTTCCTGTGTGCAGAAGATGTAGGATTTGGAGTTGTAAGTGTTATCGAGCAAGATGAGAGCATTGCAAATGTCTGATTAGGGAAAAGGTGATGTGCCAGGCGGGCAGGCAGTAGAATGAAACTGACAGGTTTCCATGCTTTGTCCTTTCCAGTGACCCTGGAAGGGAGAGCTCTGTTTATCACATGGTGCATTATCCCTCTATAGTGTCATAGCATTAGGATCCAGGATGGACTCCTACCCAGGGCAGCCAATCTTATGACTTCTGTTGTCTGGGTTCAATGGATGGGCTCATCTGAGCAGATTGTCATTTGTAGTGGGCTCTGGAGCTGGGGCCTAAATATTGGGGGAATGATGATTCTGGACATGAAGGTGGTGGGACTGGGGAGCAGAATGCATAGTCTTAGAGGCTAGTGATCCCTGAGAGGGAGAGAGCCACTGCTACTGTTCCCTAATGGGTTTCCTTGGTTTCTAGACCTGGCAGTATTTTCTTTTTCTATCCTTGGAGTTCATTGGATTTCAGCTTTTCTCTCCCTCTCTCTCCCTCTCTCTCTGTATCTCTCTGTCTCTCATTCTGTCTCCCTGTCTTTCTTTTCTTTCCTCTTCTTCCTCTTCTCTCTCTTTTATTTTTAGTTTTTCAGCGCTCTACCCCAGGCTACCTCCCCAACCCTTTATTTTTTTTTATTTCAGTATAGGGTCTTGATAAGTTTACCAGGGAGGCCTCAAACTTGTGATCCTCCTGCCTCAGCCTCCCAAGTACCTAGGAGTACAAGGGTGCCACCACACTTAGCAGATTTCTACTTTCTTATGATAAATCCCAAGCTATACCAGACCTAGAGCTCAGGAGAGAGATGTGGACAAAGATATGTTTTCCAAATGCATCTACATTTCCTTGGGATCAAGACCCTGGAGGGTGGAGGAAATCACCAAGGAGGGTGTAGAAGGAAGAAGAACGTGCTGTTTTTCTTTTCTTTCTTTCTTTCTTTTTTTAATAGAAAGAGAGAGAGAATCAATTTTATTTATTTTTCATCTGATTCTGGTTTCTCTGACACCCACTTGTGTAGGCAGTGCTGGAGTTTGAACTTAGGTCCTTGCACATGCCAGGCAAGTGCTCTAACCACTGAGAAACTGCTTCAGCCCCCAAGAACATGTTCTTATTCTGACAATTAAAAATACCTTATGGGGAGCTGGAGCAGTGCGCAGCGGTTATAATGCTTGCCTGACATGAATGGGGACACGGGTTCAAACCTCAGCATCATGTACACAACAAAGTGTCAGAGCAACGAAAGCTACGCAAAAAACTTAATAAAATTGATTCTCTCCCTCTCTCTCTCTTACTGTCCCTCTCTCTTAAAGAAAATATATAAATGTTTGTTTTTAAAAATGCGATTATTTTTTAAAAAATAAAGTAAAAATACCTTATACTGGGCTTCGTGGTGGCTCAGCAGTTACTGCGCTTGCCTGGCATGCACAGGGACATGGGTTCGAACCCCAGCACCACGTACACAATGAAGTGTTGGCTCAACAGAAGCCACATGAAAAACTAAATAAAATTGATCTTCTTTCTCTCTTTCTTTCTTAAAAAAAATTACCTTATACTACATAGTTCATTATAAGATAGGAAAAACTCACATGTATTATTTTAATGAGTGAGGTAAGCAACTCTGGGAGGCAGCTATTATGGTTCTACTTTTGCAAACCAGGAAGGGTGATAGGAAAGGTTAGTGTTCCTGGTTCATGCAGCCTGTGGCAATAGCTGTGAGAGGCTGGGGCTTCTGAATGAGCCCATTTTTCAGTTCTTAGGAACAGGAAAGGACTCATAATTCACAGTGCAGAGCTATATGTTCTGGACTGGAATCTGGGGGAGCCATTCTTCTCTTGGGGTGCCCACTTTGTAATCATGAGGACTAGCATCACGTGATAATTGTGGAGAAGTTGGCAAGAGAGTAGGTGAGGGAGAGGGTGTTTGTCCCCAGAGCACCTTGTTTCCTTTGAGGGTCTCCTCCTCCCTGACTCCACCCTGGTGACTCACCCTGCTGCTCTCTAGCCCCTCTTGGGGGACAACTGACCTGCTCCATCCATGGAGCAGGGAGAGAGCTGTGCTTCCAAATTATCTCCCCCAGTCCATTTCCCAGCCCATCAGGACCCCAAATTTTACTAGTTGGAGGTGGGTAGGAATGGTAAACAGTATTTTGTGGAAAAAGGGTTACACAGCCAAATTATTTCAGAAATGCTGAGTTAAATAAACAAAAAGAGGTTTCTTGACCACAGTTCTTCTCAGAAAGTTAAACGTGTTAAGATGCATCTCCTAGATGGACATATTGTGAGAAGAATTTCCCAAACATACTTGACCCCAGAGCAACTTCCTAACATGATAGTACTTTAAGCAGTCATGGCAAAGGGAGAAAGATGTGGAGGAGGTGGGAGGCGAGAGTCATACAAGAACATCCCAAATGTACCTCAAGGTTAGCAACCGCCCACTCTCTAGTCATGAGCAACTGGCCTTGGCTGGGAATCTTGTTTGTATGTGCTGAGTGTGTCTGGCACAAGCAACTGTGTGTTTGTGTAGCTCTACAACTCCTGGCTATCAACTCAAAGGCAGGAACTAGATTGAATTTTAATTGCTTAGCTCTTAAGGCTTCTAATATTTGTTCAGGTCTCTTTGGGGACTGGCTGTTACACGAGGCAGCGCCTGAGTCCAAGTGCCCGTAGCTGGTGGAGTTGGTGGTGGTGGGTGCTGATGGTGGTGGGAAGCTCATTATCCTCTTAAAAGTTCAAGGCAAGTTAAGAAGATGTGTGTGTCCTGACTCCACGGGGACTCTCTTCCACCTCCCACCCCGCTACCTGCTAAGGATGTGTTGGAGGAGCCTTTGCGAACTTCTTTCCACTTGACACCCTCTGTTTATTTTTGCACTCCTAATTACCCTTTCAACTTGCCCTGGTTTATTTTTAGAGGTTTCCCATTCACCTCATTAACAGCTCGTAAAAGCTCCTGTCTCATATTTCTACCATTTATTCCCTTAATTAAACACAGTGGCCTTTGTTATCTCAGAGCACCGGGCCTTGTTAGAATTTAAATGGGATGACTGGAAGCCACTGCCACACTGATTTTTAGCATGCCTCTCTTCTCCAATCCTGTTGTCTGCCTGGGTTGTCTGGGGCCCTGTCTCTCCTGGGTTCTCTGTTCCCTTTCGGTTGTTCTTTTCGCAATCAAGGGCTGAGCATGCAGAAGAAGGCTGGCTTCCTGCTGCTCTGTTTTGTCTCATTCTGTTGACAGTTTGTGGGGGGTACACCCTGGGTTTCCTTCCTCCACACTCCAGCCTCAGGAGTTATGAGGAAGGAGGTTGACTGGGATTTTGTCCAAGCCTTGGCATTCAATGTGTGAACGGAACAGCGTTACTTAATTAAATGCACACCAGGACCCAGACCCCTGCAGGTCCTCCTACCTCATCAGGAAAATGCTACCTAATTACTCCTTCCCGATGGCCCAGGTTTAAATCAAACCTTCTTAGTGGGGTTGGCCAAAATGTGGAGAGCGTCCATCATTGGAGGCACCAGACCCCAGGGGTCCCTGCAGAGGGAGGAAGGCTGGTGTGGGGCAGAAGCAGCACTTCAGTTTGGTGACTCTCAGCGGACTGGACCCCAGTTTCTCAGGCAGAAAGGAAGACATTTCCTGGCAGGGTTTGGGAGCCTATGGGGGAGCTGTACTTTGGCCAGCTCAGGGCAAGCCCAGTCAGTGATCTATCCTTTGTGCCTGGGTCCAATCTGCCTTGTAGGGCTCACAGTGTTTCTGGCAAGAGGTAAACCTGTCACTGTGCTTCTAGCCCAGTTAGAACTAATGGAGTGTAGGCCGAGGAGGTGCCCATAGCTCCCAGGCAAGAAAGGCAGTGAGGGTTAGAGTCTTCTGTGCTTGAATGACGGAGTAATTTGACAAATTACTTCTCTTATTTCCCTCCTCATCCATACTATTAGAACCTACCTCATGGGGTTGATGGCAGAACTCAATCAGATAAGTATGTAAAGGAGTTGGCATGGTGACACTTGACAGACAGCAGCCACTGTGTTTACTATTGATGTCTTTGGAAGAGAGTGGCCATTCTGGTCCAAAGTGTCCACTTCAGACCACTGGGGCATTAGGTGCACTTAGAGAAATCAGAATTGCACCTGTGTTCTGCGGACGGGGCAGGATAATTCTGGGTCGTTGTGATGATGTTGATGGTAGCCTGTACACATTCATTCATATTTCCATTTGTCAAGCACCCATACGTGCCAGGTGCTATGCACAGTACCATGGGGGCATCAGTTCTTAAGCAGCCTCTTTTCTAATGGGAAAGATGCTAACTAAATCATACATCAGAATGAATGGTGTACTGGAAAAAGATAGGAGCACTGAACTCAAGGGGCTGGAGAAGAAGGAGCTACGAATTTAGATGTAGGAGGCGCAGAACTCAGGAACGATGGAGGAGGGACATTTGAATAGGAACATTGGGCAATTTCATTTCCTGTTGTTTATAACAGAGAACCTGAGACTGGATACTTTATAAAGAAAAGAAGTTTATTTAGCTCCTGGTTCTGGAGACTGGAAATCCAAGATTGGGTCCCATGCTGTGTCCTAACATGGTGGCCAAGCAGAATGGCAAGAAGGTGCTTGAAGAAGAATCAAAATACAAAGGACTTTGCTCTATGGAAACCTGCTCTTGCTAGAATGTCTTTGGAAGAGAGTGGCCATTCTCTTGTGAGAATGAACCCATTCCTGTGGGAAAGCTATTAGTCCCTTTTAATGACTTGGTCTCTCAAAGGTCCCTCTTACCTACTCTGCCACAATGACAGTCACTTTTCAAAGTTAGTTTCAGAGGGGACAAACCAGGTTCAAACCCAGCAAATGTGAAGAATGAGAAAGATGTCAAGGGACAAGGAGGGAAGAAAGAACATTCTATCATGAAGGAATAACGTCAGCAATGTCACGGAGAAGTGGAAATGCATAGATGTTTCAGAAATGCAGCCTGGTTGGAGAGAGAGAATGGACTCTAGTGGCTCTGGACATGCCTACTAAAGACGGAGCTGACTTCAGAGGCTCTTAAGAGAAGTGACGCTAGGCTCAGTGTACCTCCAAGTCTCTGATACAATGGCAAGAACTAGCGTCCCCCCAGGTTCTCACCTCCTCTTTTCCCCTCTGCTCCAGCCAGTCCTCCATTATCTAGAGTCTGCCTCCTAAAATGCTGCTGTGCCTGTCACTGGGAGCCTGGGAAACGCCAATGACTATAGGAAGAGAAAGATTAGTTTTGGGAAAGGGAGGGATGGAAGGTATCCAGAAGAGCTGCTCCCACTGCCTCCTGCCCCTGCTTATCCCCAGCCTGTGGTCAGCCTGGTTATAATAGATGTTCTCAGTCATGATCAACTGTTTGCCTCTGCTTTTGCTCTGGAGACAGAAACAGGGATGTGGCCATGAGAAGCAGATGGCTCACCCTATGGCAGTGGGGGCTGATGCAAAAACACTGATGGGGGATGAACTTCGGGGCGCTGGGTGGAGCTTCTGGAGTGGCTGTTCTACTGTTAAGCCTTTCTCTTATTCAAGCTGGTATCGCCCAGCACAGGGGTCTGTAGACAGATGCTGGAGGTCTGGGAGGGGACCACATCCCCAGATGGCTCACGAACAGCCTAGGGTACACACAAGCCCCTTGTGATGGTGCCCTGCAGAGTGGAAGTCTGGGTGGTCACCCGTGAGCTGGATCTGGGTTAGGGTCTCTTCAGGAACAACTGTCCACTCCAAGTCCAGGCTCCAATTCGGAGAGCTAATGTTCCTGGATGTGTGGGGGTCTGGATTTCACTGTGCATCCGAACCACTGACCAGCTTGTTGAAATACAGATTCCTAGGCCTCTGTGCAAATCTAGTACATCAGCATCTCTGTGGTTAGTAATTTACGTTTTTACCATCTTATCAGGTGGTTCAAATTTACAGAGAAGTTTGAGAGTCACTGAGGGAGATAGTTCTCAGTTATTTTGTTTCATTTTTTGTGGTATTGGGACCTGAACCCAGGGACACTGTACCAATTGAGCTACATCTCCAGACTTATTTTTTTTTAAGGAAGAAGGACAATGAGAGAGAGAGAGAGAGAGAGAGAATCAAATCCATTTAGATTTTCATGTGGCCTTCGTTGCGCTGACATTTTATTGCGTACATGGTGCTGGGGTTTGAACCGGCATCCTCGCACATGCAAGGCAAGCGTGGTAACTCCTGAGCCACCACTCCACCCTATCTCCAGACCTTTCTAATTTTATTTTGAGACAGGGTCTCATTAAGTAGTCCAGGTTGGACTTGAATTTGAGATCCCCCTGCCTCAGCCTCCAGAGTAGCTGGGATTACAGTGGGTGCAGCATCACTCCTGGATCTTCAGTTACTCTGAAACTTGGTTTCTTAGAAATTATTCTCTGAGCCCCAAGTTTGCTATTCTGAACTGGGTACTTGACCCCGGTCTTGGCTGATCTGATCCCCTTCTGGCAGATGAGGCACTTGGATGGACCAAGCAGTGGTAGGGATCCAGGAAAAAAAACAAAAACGGGCTCTGATTGGTCACTAGAGGACAGGTGGGTAGGCAGGGAAAAGCCACTGAGACATCTCCATGGGCAAAGAGTGCTCTTCCTGCAGTGCTCTGGGAAGGCTGAAGTCAGGCCCCAAACACTGAATGGGATTGTTTTCCTGGGATGGGAGCATGCATCCGAGGGTGGAGTCAGCACGGGCAAAGCACGGTGGAGGAGCGGGCTGTGTTTGGTTGTAGAAGTGGCTGGCGCAGACCCATGAGGTGTCTTGAATGCCAGACGGATGCACTGTCAGATTCACGTCAGGCAAAGTCCTTGGTGATTTTCAAAGTTTTCTGAAATTAATGATTTTTAAAGCTTTCTGAAATTAATCATTTTCCCCCTCCTGTGGGCAAAGGCGAAGTCAGTAAAAATTTTGGTTAACAGAAGGATGTAGACCACAGACATTAGGGTAATGGGGCCACGAGGAAAGTGGAGAACAGTTCATTAGGGATGCAGAAGTAGTCAACTGAATAGGATTAGTTTTCCTAGAGGATTTGCTTTTGTTTTAATTTTAAGTTGGATATTTTCAGATAGAGCTTTCACCCTCCAGTTCCCACAGCCTCCCCTCCACCTCTGCTTTATGGCCTCATACAGCTGTGCTACCTGGTCATCTACTGGAGGTACCAGAGTCTTTAAACCCTGAATTGGCACAGAGGAGGGTGAAAGGTTGAGATTCCAAGTTGGAGAGACTACAGCAGGATTGTAGGAGGAATGGAACAGATACCTACAGAGAGGGAAGCTATGAAGAAAAAGAGAGGACACAAAAGAATAGATAAACACAACAGGTGGCTGAGGATCGGGACCGTCACAGTGAAACCAGCTGAAGTCCACATAGGACAGGGACAGGCTCATAATGAAGGTCCCCTCAGGGTAGGTTGGGTTTAGGTTGTAGCAGGACATCTAGAGGGCTTCTAAGAGTCCTTGGCAGTGTGGTGCTGGGAAGAGTAATGGCAGCTGGGGATGGTGATGTGAAAGTGGCAGATGGTGGTGAGTAAGGGTCCCCGGGAAGGAGGAAGCTTGGCGAGAGGCTGGGTACTGGGCTATGGAGCTTCTTGCTTCTAGGAGTCAGAGCTGGTGTGGCAGCAAAACTGGACCCCACGAAGGAGACCAGAATCAGATCAGGAGAGAATCTCAAAGGACGTGGCCTGGCTGGAATGCTTCCTTCAACAAGCCATTGGCTTTGCATGTTGGTGGGAAGGCAGTGTGGTTTGGCTCCACACCCTAAATGCGGTGCACTTAGGCGGTGGTGCTCCTGTAACTGGCTTTGCAGGAGGGGCTGGCTGTAAGCTGACAGTGGAAAGGTGGCCTCTCCTCAATGGGTCACTGTATATTCCCCGTGCTTGGCCAAGGCGGAGCTGTTAGGTGGCCTTGGAACACCATGGTGCCTCTTTGTTCTGCAAGCCAGAAGCTATACTCTGGTGAATGAGCTGGGGTTGCTGGAACTTTTAAGTCCCCTGAGGCCACTTCAACTTCCAAGCTGGTGAACACCAGCCAGTTTTCTGGGTGGTAGCTGTTTGCAACCCAGCTGCCTGTAAGTTGGAGACATGGGCCGCTTGGATGTGGCTGGAAGTGGGAATCTTACTCTAGGAGGTGGGGATTGCAGTTTGGGATGAAAACTGGTGCTGGGTGGCTTCACATTTTCCCCCAAAGTGAAAATCCAGCTGGTCCCCCCCTCCCCCCAGTTTGTTTCTGAAGCAGTATCTGGTATTTATAGAGGACCAAACCAAGGGCCAATCAGCTCAGAATGGAAATTCCTGAGCCTGGAGTTCTCTGGAGAAAACTTCTCTTGGCTTTCTCTCTCCCTGGAGTTCAGCTAAGGTTTTCTCTTGGAAGCTTGAGAAGCTCTGAGAAGTTTAAAGAGGTGCCCTGGGGGAATCGACCTGAGAGCACACCACTTTCCTCTTGGTGCGGACGTCTTGTGTGTTTTTCATTGTTGATGGCAAGAAGGTAAGTGAAGGACCAGAATGGATCGGTGGGGCGCCGAGGGACAGCTGCAGGGTCCAGCCCTTTGGGAGCACTGGGCATTGTCTCCTGTTCCTAAAGCAGGTAGGACCTCCTGTTTCTGAAGTCATGTGCCTGTGCTAACCCACTGGGCAGAAGCCTGAACTGTTGTTGTTAGCACACTTTCCAGCCACCAGAAAAGGACCTGTGAGATGCTTGACATTTAACGAGGCAGCTGAAATGAGTGAGATATGGACTGACACATTCATTAAATGTCACCACTAGTGTTTCTCTTTAATGCTCAGTGCCTAAGTTATTCTAAATTAATTACCCAGACACTTGTTTATTTCTTACATCACCCTTCCTGCTCCTTCCCACCCTCTCTGTTTCAAGCAGTACAGACACTTCTTCTCTTTTTTCTCAAGTTACCCCGTTGTGAAAGGTAGGCAGAGGCCCTCAGAGATCCAGGACTCTGCCTAGGCATCTCTGCTGCCGTATGTCTTCAGAGTGTAGGTCAGAGGTTAAGTTGATTATTGCTGTCACTGCTGAGAGACTCTGTTTTACAGATGAGGGAATGAAGCTCAGAGAGATTAAGGCTAGACTGCTGTAAGTCCATTTTCTGCTGCTATAACAGAACAGACTCTGTGATTTACAGTAACAAAGTTTGCTTGGTTCATGGTTCTGGAGGTCAGGAAGTCTAAGAACACTGTCGCAGTACCCAGCAGTGCCTTTGTGCTGTGTCGTAACACGGTCGGAGGATAAGTGAGCATGCATGTGTCAGACGGGGAAATCTGGCCAGCTCATTTTTTTTTTTTTTTTAAATCAGGGACATACTCCTGTGATAACTAATCCACGCCCATAGTAATGGCTCTACCCTCTTGACCTCATCACCCCTTACAGGTCCTACCTTTTAATACCATTACAATAGAAGCGAAATTTCAACACGAGTTTTAGAGGAGACATTCAAGCCATAGCAACTGCAGAAGCTTGAGAAACCAGGATTTAACCCAGGCTTCTATCCATCTCTTCTCTCTATCTATCTCTTCTATCTCTGAGCTCTTGAGTTCACTGAAGATCAGGTCAAAGAGACAAATCCATCCTTATCTGACAAATCTGTCAGGAAACATTACAGGAAAAGTAACTAAGCTGGAGAATACTTCTCCATTCCACCTCCAGCTTCACTGTCAGGGAGAGAGTGAGGCAGGAACCGGAGGGCACCTATAGGATATACGGGAGGCATCACCCTGCATAGTAAGTCAGGCACATTTGGAAAATAAAGTTTTTGGTAATTTAAAGAAGACAGTGTCTAAAGATGGTTTGGTTCTTTGATTTCACAATCTATTTTAACTGCTGTGTGTCATCATCAGTAATTTCTCCAGGGAGATAAAAGCAGGGTACAAAGGGCCATAGCCCTTTCAACTATGATTAGTAAGTCCTCTGTCATCTCTGGGACTCACATTTCCAAAAACTCTTAGATTGTCTAGCCACAGGTTTTCATTCCTCATTGCTGCAGCCTGAAGGATCCTCACAAACCTGGCTCAGGCAGACTGCATGATGAAGCCCCAGGGAGGAGAAATGTTACATGTCTCAGGAAAGCCGGAGGCTTCTGCCCACGTCACCTCTCTGTGTCCCTCTGGATAATCCCTGACGTGTCACCAAACTTTCCCCGATCTGTGTGGAAAAAGGAGCCACCTCAGGGAAAACAGTCACTTGCCTTCTCCATCCCTCCCCTAGTACTAATTTACTGAGTTGGTTATCCTCAGCTGAGGCCTGCAGGAAAGTCAGCTCTGGTACTCTGGGGAAAGAGCCGGTAGCCTGTGGGAGTGCCTAAGCCTGCAGAGTTCCTCTGAAGCCGCAGGATTCTGTTTGCCCTCTCCCATGACAGCTCACCCTCAGATTCCTTTCTCTTCAAGTCTGATGGTTCCGGTTTGGTTTGGAGCTGCACGCTGTAGAGTGAGGAGCCCTCCTGCCTTCACTAAGCTCAGTGCTGCTTGCCAGAGTTCTAGGTCACACAGAGAGCTGCCCCTTCCTTGCTTTGTTCAACCCTGAATGCTATGGTTTGGTCTGGAATGTTCGCCAAAGGCTCACGTGTGGAAGGCATGGTCCCCAGCTGGTGGTGCAGTTGGGAGGTGGTGCAAAGTTTAGGGGGTGGGCCCTCATTGGAGGAGGTACGTCACTAGGGTCATACCCTTGGGGAAGTATCCTGGGACCTTGGACCTTTCCAATCCCCGCTTCCCCTGCTTCCTGGCTGCCAGGAGGTGAGCAGTTTTGCTCTGCCATACCCTGCACCGTAATGTACTACCACAGGCTCAAAAACGATGGAGCCCGGTGGCCGTGGACTGAAACTGTGAGTCAAAATGAATCTTTCTTCCTCTATGTTGATTTTATCAGGCATTTTGTCACGCAATGAAAAGTTAGCTAATACAGAACACTCATGGGGTAACTGGCTGGGGTTTGGTGCAGTGGGTGATCCCACAACTGCTTAGTGGTTCCTAGAGAGTAACTGATGTGGGGGATTACATTAGTATGCATTTATTTATTGGCATGACTGATGGTTCTCAAACAGGCCTTTGTAGGGCCTGTCTGGGAAGAGAGGAGGCTGGAGTTTCAGAGGGCGCATTTAGGGGTGCTCTTGGACGGGTATGCACACAGATATCTGGGTCAGGTAACCCTTCTCTATGAGGCTTTACAACTCTGGTGTATCTTGAGCATTGCCTTTACCATACTGCAGAGCAATTTTTTTTTTTTATGTGGCTGTCTTCTACTCTCAACTCTGAGTCCTTGAAGAGCTGTTTCATTAGAAGGCAGTGTCACGCTTGAGCATGAGTGCCAGTTCAGTTGTGTGACCTTGGGCAAGTACCTCAACCTTTTAGGATTGCAGGGAGAATTAAATGAGTTTATGGATGTGAAGCACGTAGAACAGTTTCTGGAATATAGTAATTGCTTAGTATGTATTCGTTATTATTATCGCTTATTATTATTATTAATTTGCATATCCTTAGCTCTATCTTGTTATCCCTGACATACATCATCAGGTGCTCAACATGTTTGTTGAGTGAATAAATGAGTAAATACCTATGTGGATGCAGAAAAAGAGGTGGACCTGCTGTAATGAGAGTAAGTCCAGCTGAAGTTCTTGGGCATTTTGGGGCTGAGGTGGGGCAGGAGAGAGAGGTTGGGCTGCAGAGTCGAGTTTTGTTGGCAGGTTGGGAACTGGACCAACACATTTGCAGTTGTGAGAGGTGATTTCTACAGCATATTGGCTAGTGTTGGGTTTAGAGTAAAAGACATGATTAGCTGGGGTTGACCTCCACAGCATGTGGGATCTTCAGTGTGGTCCCAGAGGTGAGGTGAATTTGTAGACAGAATGTGATCACATGGTACCATGTGCAATGATTGGTAATACTACCCAAAGTGATCCACAGACTCATTACGATCTTTATCAAAATCCTAATGATGCTTTTTAAAGAAATAGAAAAATTCATCCTAAATCCATACGTAATTTCAAGGTACGCTGAAGAGCCAAAAAAATTTTTATTTATTTATTGGCAGTACTGGGGATTGAACCTGGGGTCTCATCAGTGCTGGGCAAACACTGAACCACCGAGCTATATCCCCAGCCCTCAAAATGATTTTGGAAAAGATTAAGCATAGAGGTCTCTCATTTCCTAATTTCAAAACTAAATACAAAGCTGTGATAATGAAAATAGATAGTAGTTGCATAATGAAATAGAATAGAGAGTCCTACAAAAAACCATTGTGTATACAGTTACATGATCTCAACAAGGTTACCGAGACCGTTCAATGGGAAAAGGACAGTATCTTCAATCAATGACGCAGGCAAACTGCATATTGACATGAAGGGAATGAAGCTGGATTCTTACCTTAAAGCATATAAAAAATAACTCAGAATGGATCAAAGATCTATACATAAAGAGCGAGAACTAGAAACCTCAGAGAAGAAAACACTGGGGAAAACTTCATGACATTGGATTTGGTAAGGATTTCTTGGAAGTGATGCTGAAGGCACAGCAATAAAAGAAAAAATAAACAAACAGTATTTCATCAAAACAAAAAACTTGCCAGGTGCAGTTGCACATGCCTATAATTCCAGTTATTTGAGAGGCTAAAGAATGAGGACCACAAGTTTGAGGCCAGCCTCAGCAACTTAGTGAGTCCCTGTCTCAAAATAAAAAAGGGTTGGGAATGTAGCTCAGTGCTAGATCTGGGTTCAATTCCCAGTATCACAATAAGATAGGATAAAATAAAAAATAGAAATGTTTGTGCATCAAAGGCCATGATGGAAAATATTAAAAAGCAACCCATTGGATAGGAGGCCATTTTACAAATCACTTATCTGATAAGGAGTTAATATCAAGAACATACAGAGAACCCCCTACCACTTAACGAAAACACCACCACAACAAATAACCCAATTTCAAATGGGCAAAGGACTGAATAGGCATTTCTCCAAAGAAGATAGGAAAATGATCAATTGGCACATGAAAAGATGCTCAACATGACTGATTATTAGGAAAATGCAAACCAAGTCACAGCAAGCCACTTCACCCATCAATCTGGCTACCATCAAAAACCAAACATTGGTGAAGATGCTGAGAAATCAAACTTCTGTGCTGATGACGGGAATGTAAAATGGTCCTGCTGCTATGGAACACAGTGTGGCGGTTCCTTAAAATATCAAGCATAGAATGTTTTTTTATTAGTGCACTTTAGTTTGACATAATGTTGGGATTAGTTGTCACAAATTCCTAGATGCACACAATTCAGCAATACAATTTGTTCAATATCCCTCCCCATATCCCTCTACCTCCCTCCTCCCATCCCCTGATCCCTTGCCTTTCTTCTGGGTCCTATATTGTTCCTAAAAACCCAAATACAGTGATATAGTTCTTATACCTACGAAGAACATTTTTATATATATCAAGCATAGAACTTTACAACCCAGAAATTCCATTTCTAGGTTTGTACTCCAAAGAATGGAAAGCAGGAATTCAAGCAGTATTTGTACACCAAAGTTCATAGCAGCTTTACTCACAACAGCCAAATGTGCAAGTAGCACAAGTGTCCACTGACAGATGAATGGATAGACAAAATGTGGAGCATGCATACAATAGAATTATTGATTGATTGATTGGTACTAGCGATTGAACCCAGGGATATTTAACCACTAAGCAATATCCCCATCCTTTTTATTATTTTTTAAAATTTGAGACAGGGTCTCACTAAGTTCCTTAGGATCTCATGAATTTGCTGAGGCTGGCTTTGCACATCAGATCCTCCTGCCTCAGCTTCCTGAGTTGCTGGGATTGCAGGCGTGTGCCCGTGTGCCTGGCATACAGTGGAATACTACTGAGCTTTAAAAAGGAGGGAAATTCCGACACAGGCCAAAAACATGAGTGCATCTTGAAGGCATTATGCTAAGTAAGTGAAAAAGTGACAGGCATTCCACGATTCCACTCATGTGGAGTGAACCAAGTGTTGTCAAATTTGACAGAGTGAGGTGGTGGTTGCCAGGGGCTGGGGAAGGGAGGAACAGGGAGCTATTGTTTAATGGGTGTAGCGTTTCAGTTTTGCAAGATGAAAAAAAAAGTTCTGTGCATGAACGGTGGTGCGGTTGCACAGCCATGTGAATGTGCTTGGTGCTGCTGAAGGCTGCACTTAAAACTGATTACAACGGTCAATCCTATTATGTGTATTTCACCACAGTTAAAAAAAAACAAGGGTGGAGATGAGAGGAGGGGGGAAATGTCACAAACAGGAGTGAAAATGGATTTTTGTGAACTTAACTTGGATGAGCTTCTTATGAAGAATCATTTTATGACATCCTTGATTGATCTGTTTTTGTTTATCAGCGCTTTCATCGATCAGCTTTGCTTGGGCACCTCTCCATTGTTATTCACATCACTTTCTTTTTCCCTGACCTCTCACTGTTGATGGTTCCTCAGGAACCTCTTTTTGAGACTCTGCTTCCGTACTGATACTCCCAGAGCTGCGTCAGCCTCCTGTCTTCGCGTCTCATTTTGGTGTGTAAGCTTTTTATAAATCACCTTCTGACCTCTCTGCCAAGCTGCTTCTCGAGCTGTGGCTGTCTGCTAGACATCCCGCCTGCATCTCAAACTCAGTTTGGACTGGACTCGTTGATTTTCCTTGTTCTGCTATTTCTGGTTTCTATTGAAGACACAGAACGCATGGCTTCCAGCGTAAAAACTCAACAGGTATGAATCCCTCTCTCCTCTCTGTCTTCCAGCTCAGCTGACCTGTCAGCCCTGTTGCATTTCCCCTCTGTGACCACCATGTCTTGTTCCAGTGCCCTCGTTTCCCTGTGTACCGCCTGTGCCTGGCTCAGCCTTTGTCCTCTCCTGAGTGGACTTTTAAAACTGCCTGCTGCTCTCTGAGCCATCCACAGAGAAACTAGGACACTAGGGAGAGGCCAGTCCTGTCCCCTCTCCTGAGGAATCAGACTCTAGATAGGGTTCAACCTGAAAGGAAGCAGGGCACAGCACAAACCAGAAGATCCCCAGTGGCTTCTGGCTGAGCAGTAGCCAGTGGGTTAAGTGAGTAGGTGGGGCAGTGAGGCTTATTCTCAAGATGGGGCAAGACCTGTGCTTCCAGGGGATGGGTCCTTCTGCGAGCAGGCACCAAGACAACAAAGGGAAAGGGAAGGTGATGAGGGAACTAGGCTGGGGCCAGGGCCAGGGCCAGGGCTAGAGTGATGGTATGGGGGCTCATTGCAGGGGACAGGAGGGTCCTCAGGTGCAAGTCCTGTTTTCTGCCTGGCTGGCCAGTGTAAGTTAAGTAGCACTTAATCTGGGGCATGGGATTTGCTGTCTCCTCTAGATCCGGGTGCTTGGCAGCACGAGGAACTCCTCTGCTCTGGGTCTTCATTTGTGTGGACCCCCAGCCTGGACTATGCCTCTCCCCTCCCCAACTTCCATTTCTCCAAATCCAATTCTTTTTTTTTTTTTTAAGAGAGAGGGACCAGGGAGGGAGGGAGAGAGAATCAATTTTATTTAGTTTTTCATGTGATTTTCACTGCTCCAACACTTTGTTGTTTTTGTGGTGCTGGGGTTTGAATCAGTGTCCTAGTGCATGCCAGGCAAGTGTCATAACCACTGAGCCACTGCTCCAGCCCTCACCCCCACCACCCCAACTCATTCTTAAAAGCTTAGATCAGATGCCACTTCTTTCCTGGAGTTGTCACTCATTCTGCAAGCTGTGATAGTTTTTCTTGGACACTTTCAGCTTTCTCTTTCCTCTCCCTTATTGTACATCTATTTTCTACCTTGAACTAGCCTCACTTATTGCCATTTTATTAGTCTGAAAGCTTCTTGTGGGCAAGTTTCACTCAACAATGAATAAATTCTCCTTTCCTTGGTTTTGCGGAATCAACTATTCAGTAGTTATCGCCTCTATGCGCTTGCTAAGTTCACTGTGGTCTTCCCAAAGAATGCTCACTAAATATTTCCATTCTACTTCCCCTGGGCACTTTGGGAGGTCAAATGCAAAGGGAGGTCAATGGATTGTGAAGAAAAGCAACATGCGTGACTTCTGTGCCCGAACACTTAGGCCGCATGAGACCCTTACTGTTGTTCTTTTCCCTTGAACATGGCCACTGGCACTGTTTGAGAGGTTGGCTGCTTGGTCATCCCGAGTACCCTGAATAAATACCACAAGCAGAGGCGCCCCCCTGGCTGACCATAGCAAGAGTCACTGAGATCAGAAAGTTGTTATTGCAGCACAACCCAGCCCATACTGACAGCCTGCTGGGTATTCAGCTTTAGATGTGACCAGCACATCACTGAATCCCACTGGTTGACCTGATTTGAAGGCACTAGCATGGGGAGAGTGGGCTCCTTAGGCAGCTGGCAGCTAAACGCTTCTCCCAGCAGTAGTTCAGTTCCCTGTGGAGCAACAGTAATTTAGATGCAGATGTGCAGAAATGGATGTACCTTCCAGTCTCCTCTCTACAGGCTGCCTTCTAAATTAATTAGAAGCTGGGGGGTGGGCAGAGTGGCTGTCCAACTTAAATGTTCTTTTTTAAATTTTTGAGTCTGTAATAGTATTTTCCCATGGCTTTACCAAGTTGGGTTTTACAAGAGTTAGCAGTTTCCTCTCCTGGTGGGCGAAAGCACTGTACTTTCCAGATTCCAGTGTGACCCACTTCCCTGGAGAGGCTTTGGCATCTGGAGAGGCTGCTTGTGGAGCTGAACAGCTGAAGGAACAGCAGAGCCTGTGTCCCAAATGCTCTGTGAGCCACAAGCCTGATAAAACACAGGTGGGTTCCAGTCTGCTGCGGTGTGCTCCTTGGGCAGAGTGAAAAACCAGCAAGTCCTCTGTGTGGCCCTGATCGAAGGGAAGTGGCCATCTATGCGGAATGAACGTTAAAAATAAAATCTTGTCAGTACCCGGTGAGTGTGCTGCCTGCCGAACCTCGGGAATACAAAATGACAAGACAAGTGGGCAAGAGACAGATTTAATTGAATAAAAACTCCAGGCTGTGACAAGGGAGGGAAGACACAAAGCAGTAATTAACAACATAATTTTTTAAATGATGAAACAATTAATTAACATCCTGGGTAAGTGCAGAGTGGGAGGGGGCAGCCCAGAAACACTGCTAAATAAAGGAGAAGGGAACTTTGTGTTTTTCCTTTTTAAAAAGAAAAACATCTGTGTGCAAATGGCCCTGGTTATCACCACTTCAGCAAAGCCCACAACTGCCACCCGAGAGGATTCTCATGCCAGAGGAAGCCTACAAATGAAATCGACTTTGAATTTCAGCGGATTCTGAAATTTGTATTTCAATTTATTCTCAACTGCAAGGGAGAGATATTGGGCACAATGATGAAGCTGGCAGCTGTTTCGGTCTCATTCATGCTTCAGGTTGAGGACTGTCCTCTCCTGATGGCACCAGGGTGTGTGTGTGTGTGTGTGTGTGTGTGTGTGTGTGTGTGTATGTGTGGGGAGGCTCCGGGTCCAGGAGCAAAACGCCTTCCCCAGGTGGGTTCCCACACCTGTGCGAATGAACCTGGACTGTGAACCCAGAGTGGGAGCAGCTGGTTGGGGTGTTGTGGGGATGGCCATACTTTGTTCAGGAAATGATTTTCTGAAGCTGTTGGGGTGTTCTCTCGTGTGAGAGCTGCTTGGATATAAATCTCTCGGATGAGCAATATGATGCTACAATTCATGCTGATCACAGTCTCTTCTCCTGAGGGTTAGAGTGGCCCATCCTCCGCTGCCTAAGGGTTTAGAGATGACCCCTGGATATTCATTTTGAGCTCACTTCTGGAAGGACCATCTCACACTAATTTCTGGGATCCTTATGACCCAGGAAACTCAATTGTCCCCTTTATAGTTGCAAGACCCTGCATCTGCTCAAAGATTGAAATGGCCATCTTGATGGGGCCATCTAGGGTCAAGAAACATAATGAAGTTGTCACCTGTTTGGAGTCTTGTCATGACCTTGGATTTTTTTTCTCAATCTCAAGAGATCATCCAAATGCAGGACTGCCAGACTAGGAAGACCCATCAATCACAAGACATTTGGGGGAGAAAAGTTATCTTTGCACATTAGTCCTTGACCTAAGGTTCAGCACAGGATGGAGTTTAGACTCATCCACATTTACTTTGCTAGGCAGAAAACTTCTTTTGCCATAAGATCCTGTCAGCTCATGCCCAATCTGGCCACTTTCAGGGCTAGCAGACACTACTTAATGTTTTATTCGCAGAGAAAGATGATAACTTGGCTTAAAGTGAGGTGACTTTCTTAAGTTGTTGCTCTTGTGGCATGTGACATATATAAAGAATAAGACACAAGGTGTATGAATAGCTTTTATTTATTTATTTTTTGACCTTCCTTTGTTGAAAGATGGGGTTTGTTCTCTGACTTGCTTATTGCATGTGTAGGACGTACACACAGCTCTGGGAACTGGCATTGTGTAGTTGCAAGTTGAAGTGGAAACCCTCTTCCATGTGCTTTCCAGGATGGTACATACAGAGATTAGGCAAATCAACCTAGTTATAGGGGTTGGTGTAAAGGCCACTATTAACACAATAGGAATGTGTTATTACAATACAGAGTAGTTCAAACTTTTTTTCCGCTAAACTGAATTTGGCCTAAGGTAGAGATCTAAAGAAAAAACAAAAACAAAACCACTCACTATCACAAAAACAAATACCGAATACTTAGTGATTTATAGAACTAAATTTAAGATGAATCTTATACCAGAATCCATGGGGCATAAATAGACTTGGACTGACTGGATTTCAACCAAGAAGCTACTCTTCCCAGAAAGACAGACTCAAGCTGTGACTTGGATTTTGAAATTCCCCATTCAGAAAAGAACATTTTATCTGGGTTTTTCCTTTGATCTCATTAGGCATTGAAAAAGCTGCTTGACACCTCATGAAACTACAAAGCTATGTATAAAGCAGAAATAGTTCTGGAACCTACGCGCCTGTCTTTCTTTACAACCAAGGTTATTTTTGAGAACAAATATCCTGTTTTCAAACAAATGTGATCATTAACCGTGATGCATCAGAAAACATACGGCATGGGTAGGTTTAGCAGAATCATTCCTAACGAAAATGACCAAGTTCCCATGAGGAATGGAGACATTTTCAGTTCAGGACGAAAGCCAAGAAGGAAGGCGAGCGAGGAGCCTTGCACGCTCGCAGAAATTCACATACACTGCAGAGGTCCTGTGATTTCCACATCGGATCAGGAGTTTGCATCTGGGTTTACGTCACACCGGCAAAGAACTTCAAAGAGCAATACTTACTCTACGATCCATTTGCACCATTTCTGCAGGGCTCGGAAAATACAGCCATAGCTCCACCCCACGTTGCAGAGGTTGGTGGAGACGCAAACTCTCAGGATCTCAATCTACCTCTCTTGCAAACACTGCTATTTTACATTGTATTTTATAGAACCAACTTCTGGGCTCTCCAACCTTTGTTTATTTCCCCCCCCCTACTCATTGGTTTTTCTTTTTTCTTTTTCCTTTCTTCTTCTTTTCTTGAGCAGACCCATATAAAGTGAAAACCACAAAAACATCACCTTGGGAGACAGAAAAGACTAACACAGATCTGACCACACAAGTGTCTTGGCCTTGACCTACACAGGAGCAGTTAAGACTCTGGAGTGGCAGACGGGCCACGGCTGCACAACACTGCGTTTAGACGGCTGAACAAGTGCGAAAAGAACATTGCTGAGTCCCGTTTGTGTGGCTCGGCCTTGCAGCTCACGGTGTCGGAGGTGGTTTTGGAGATGGGCACGAGCTCTCGCTATCGAAGCTGGCAGCTCGGCCCTGCCACTGTGGAGAGGGGAAAAGAGCCAGTTATCGATTGCCAAGGGAACTGATGTTTTAGCTCCAAAACTTAACTCACATGCTGCGTCCACCTTCTCTGGCTTCTCGGTGAGCTTTCTTGAATTTAGCTGTCAGCCAGCCATGCAAAAACATAAGGACAGCAGCATAGAGCTTCTTCTGGTTTGGAAGACTTGATTTTAAAGAAAGACCACTGCAGAAATGACTTCAGCTCTCTTCACAGTGTGTGTGTGTGTGTGTGTGTGTGTGCGCGTGCGCGTGTGTGTGCGTGTGAATAAGGTGCTATGACTGGACCATTTCTGAGTGCTTCCGACATTTTTCACACTGAAAATCAGATTATATTAGCAGCGAGAGAGGCAGTCTGCAGAGTATGGCCTTACTGCCAAGAACCCATATCATGAATTATTAGCAATTTGTCTGGGAGCTGTTAGTACAGCAAAAGAAAAAAGGGAAAAAGAAAAAGAAAGAAAGAAAAAGAAAAAAACCCCTGCTATTGCTTTGGTCTTGGGCTCCCTTCTTCAGTCTTAATGTGTTGTATGGGCATTCATACTTGGCTTGTGAAGAGGTAAGAGGTGTGAGGAGAGGGGTCCTTTCCCCTTTTGGGGTCCCCCAAGTCCTTTCTCCTCCCCAGCTCTCCTGTCTCCCAGATCGCCTCCTCTCAGCCTGACTAACCACTCTGTGGAAGTGGGTGATACAATGGAGTGAAGGAGAGGGCGGAGGATGGATGCACCTGGGCCCTGGGCCATGCAACTCTTCTTTAGATGGAAAAGTCAGCCATAGCTATAGCAAGGTCTCCTGGGCAAGGATCGAACTCCATGAATATTCTTGGCCTGTCTGGGGGTCAGTGTCCACTGCTCACTCATCCTTTTGTGGGCTGAGAAGACTACAATCCTTGCCTAGTGCCCACAAGATGGGGCTGTAGTGCAGGGTGTTAGGAGAATGGTCAAGAACTCCTTCTGCTTCTCGTGAGCTTTACGGAGTCTACTGTGGAGTCGCGGGGCTGAGCGGAAGCTGCAGCCATGCATTTGCGGACCCATGGGGGCGGCTGGGGAGGACACAGTTCTCTGCTCAACACAGCTATTTCTAGATAGTGCTGAGGCACCTAAGGAAGAGCATCACCCACAAAGCTGAGGGGAGACCCAGACCTTCAGAACTGCTTCACCCATACTGCAGTCCTAAGGACAGCCCCATGATCCTTCCCTGGGCTCTGTTCTTCATGGGTTCCTTAGTACTCCCTGCGTGAAGATCTTCACAACTACCCAAGCACCGGACCATCAGGTGTCCATGGCTACCATTATGTGACCCAGACCTGAACAATCTCAGCATGTCAGAACTGCATGGGCTTGGCACACCTTCCAGCCTAATCCTTTTGTTCTTGCAAATAAGAGAACAAAGACACAGAGTAGTTAAGAGACAACACTCAGTTAGGGCAGAGCCAGGACCTGAAACCAGGTCTCCTCATTCCCAACTCAGTGCTCTTTCCACTTCATCCTGCTGCTGTCTTAGCAGGTGGCTGTACTAGGGGAAGAAGGAGACACAAAATGTAATAAGAAACCTAACCTCTTTGGGTGCACACCAGGTACTTACTCCTAACTCCAGTTGGTAGTCTCTCTGCTTTGCAGCATCCACGTGAATGAAATCACAACCGAGGGTTTCCCTGGTGAAATATTTTAGATAAATAAATGCCTGGTTGTTGAGCCCACTGTGACTTCTGACTCAAGTGTTTCTTAACCAGAAGGTGACATAAGACGATTAATAATGCTTTCATTTAGCAGACCTTCATTTTAGGAGTTGATTTTTTTTTTTCCTGTTACAACCTTTAATGTCAGTAAAGGTAGATTGTAATTGCTGGCTTCTCCCCTGGGTGAGCATGCTACTTAAACAATCTGATTGATAGGCCAGGTCAGAGGAGAAAACATGAAATGGCTACACAGAGTACCTTTTCCCCCCTTATATAACAGCCCAAAGAATAGTCACACAGAGTGTAATTGTTTATCTGGAACAAATGGCGAAGGAACACTGACTGACTCCCCAGCTACTTCCTGATTTTTCCTATGAAGATAAGCAAAGGGAGGAGATGGGGTTCATGGACAATGGAAAGGTGAATGATTCTGCCAGGCTTATCAAGATGGCTCTGAAATAGCAGAGAACCTGTCCCCCGCAGGCAGTAAGCTTATTGTTCCAGGGTGGCTGGATTCCAGTAGGACCTTTTGTTATTCTGAAATGGGTCACTGTTCCAACAGAGATCTAAACTCTCTGGCAGATGATCTGAAGTTCATCTTCATAATAAAGCATCTTGGAGAAAGTTACTGGTCAACCAGGCTCTGTGTGTGGCGACAACGATGACATGCAATGTGGCAGGTTTGCCAGGACAGAAGGGGGGCTGGCGCTGCAGCTGGGGAAGGGCACTCACTATGGCTTAATGAATTTGTATTCATGAGAGATCCCAGCAGGGAAAAATACCTTTTCAGTTAATTTGTTTCCCTCAACCTTATTTTAAACACCAAACGAGCAAGCAAGTATGGTGCCCTCTGTTCTCATTAATAAAAAAAGCAATGATCACAGCACTTGAGAGTTTGCTAAGAAAGGTGCAAGATAAATATAGAGTGCTTACAGATATGAAACCATTTATCTTCCTGGGAGCTGGAGAAGATTTCTTTATGGATTATACAAATAGGATATCCAAGTTGCAGCAACAAGGCTCTAGCTCAAAGGCCAGGACAGAACCACAAGAAGTCAGGATGGCACTCTCAGGAAGACTGAGAAGATGGGTATGCTCAGGCTCAAAGCATTACATAAACAGAGTGTTTGCTTAGTATCAGCCCGGCAGGGTACTGAACTGTGGGTGCTAAAAGTGTTGGTGAGAAGTCCATACAAATACGTACTGCTGAAAGCCTAAGATGCCGAGTTGAGTGTCATTTTCAGTTTCTCATACAGAGAAATGATCAGCTGGGCAGAAAATGGAAGGATGGTCCTGAGGGAGGGGCAGCCTCAGGTACTCAGTGTGAGTTCAAGAAAAAAGTAAACCCAAAGGATCTGAATCAATTTATTCTCTTTTCGTTCTCCATATACTGTTACTTCCCTTTTACTGTCTCATCAAATATTCATTTCAAGGGCTTGATTCTACTTTGTCTTTCATTCTTTTGTAACTTGGACTAGTGAGTCAGAGTTCTCAAAGAAACAGGGCTTGGAATCAATTATTTGACTTAATTAGGTTGTATTCATTGTCATTCTGGGGCCTGGTCCTGGCGCCTCTCTGGTACCCTGCACCCCTGCCCCAGCTGCTGCTCTGTCCAGTTAACTTCCTTTGCCAAAGGTAGACTTAGCCTGGTAACAGTGATGGGTTATCACAGAGTCAAGACTAGAAAGGTAGGGGCTGGAGTGGTGGCTCAGTGGTTATAGCACTTGCCTGGCATGCACAAGGATGCAGGTTCAAACCCCAGCACCACGTATACATCGAAGTGTCAGAGGAATGAAAGCCACATGAAAAGCTAAATAAAATTGATTCACTCTCTCTCCTTCTGTCTCTCACTGTCCCTCTTTCTCTTTAAAAAAAAAAAAAAAAAAAGACTAGAAAGGCAGTCACACTGCAATATGTGGGCTCCTGGGCCACTTATCCCTGGAGGCCAACCCATTCATTCATTTACAACCAGGAAACCAAAGACTAGAAGTGGGAAGAGGTTGCCTGAGGCTCCACAGCCCACCAGAGGCTTCTAAACTGTATTCCACACCCTGCCCCTGAGTCACCTCAAACAGTTTAGCATACTTATTCTAGTCCTAAATATCTCCTCAAGAGAGGGGAGGGGGTTTGTCAACG